>JAHWFP010064173.1:73394-93802 GCA_023313725.1 Lithobius niger
TTCACGAACACATCTGCTTCTTCTCGGCTTTTGGTTTATTTTCGTTCGTCGGTATGCTTCTTCCCCGTTAGCTAACTGGGCATTGGTCCAGACAGAACTTCACAACGCCCAAGCGGCCCTAGTTACCCTCGCTACAACGTATGTTATTACAACGAATTCCCAGTAAGTACAACGACAAACCTCGTTACAATGAAATCGCAATTTAGCGACAGCCTTTATAACGAAATTTCCAACACAACGACAACCCTCACTGTAACGAAATCTCATTACAAAGGTAACCCTCGTTATAACGACAACCCTCATCACAACGAAGTCACACAATACCGACAACCCATATTACAACAAAATATATACAACTACTCCTAACGCGTAGGGGGTTCGGTTTTTCCCATTTTTTCTCCCTACGCAATAATAATCTCAACTCGAGTCGTTAACAAATAACGATGCTAAAACTCTTTTCCCCTCTTCATTTGGCCTTCCGTAAATTCGTAAATGTACGGAATGACGTTACACAGAGGTTTGACGTTACAGAAGGGTTGTTTGAAGGTACTATACAGAGGTGTAGGTTGCCTTGACAACTCCTCTCTCCCCGTTGCTAGGTTACACTCCACGCGTCTCAACCAGATGTCTTAAAATCCCCTCCCAACATAAACATGTTTTTTTTCACCCTTTTTTTTCTTTTTCCTTTGAATTTTTAGTGTCCGTCCGGCATGCAAATAAGAGCCAAATTACAGAGCACCCACACCCCCACGTGCGCGCAGCATGTAAGGAACGCACTCCATAATTTAAAAGAGTCGCCGCCAGGAGTTTGCAGCTAGTAAATTTTAGTTTCAACAACGCTGCGGTAACTGTATGCGTAAGTAAGGCGTCCATTTGGCGGCCAATGTTAAAGACAAACTTAAAGACGAATGAAAAACAGAATTTTCAGTGAAATGGTTATTTACCAACAGTCCCAGACGGTGGGTTAGAACTTAAGGTATATGATGAGCTCTACAGCTAGTCTTGTGAGTGCAAAGATTTCCACTGGAAATTCCTGAAAAATTTTAAAAATTTCCGTTTGACTGGAAAATTCCCCCCTCCCCCACCCCCCAAAAAATTGAAAAATATTAGCCGGTAACCGTCTAAGAACGGCAAGCGCTTGGTAAATGGTGTGCAAAGTCCCCGTCCCTCCCCTCACCTCTTGGTGGGAAACATCCTTCAATACGAGTAGGAGGACGGATGGGTCGTACATGAATTCACTTGTCAGCTATTTTCCCACATCTTCCTCGTGATTTCCACTTCTCGCTACACTGCGAAGTGCAACTATTAAATCTCAACTGGCCTTGCATTTCTCCCCCCGTGGTTTCCAATTATGGTATGAGATGGCGATCATGTTTCTTTGTCAGGCTATTAGACTATCGCCCGTACATAGTCCGTTTTGATTGGACGAATTAGATGACGCAGGAAAACGAAAGCCAATCAGAATTTGCTGTCCTATTAGTCCTCGCTCGCTTGCGGTATTAATAATGTACGTAATTTGAGCATAAATATATTTTTTGAGTTTCTATGTATGAAAATTTTCGCTGCAATTTACGTATGCCGATGACAACATTACCTTTGAGATGATTATACAGTGCTAGAGATTGAAATTAGCATTCCTGTTCAAAGTTGGTATACGTAGAAGAGAAAAGTTAAACTACACAAAGTTCGTCTAACGCATTAACTCAAATTTGAGAATTCGCCGTAGAGCACAGGGAAGAAATCACATAAGTTAGGCAGCAAAACACTTCCCTGTGAAGCACTGCGCAGAAATACAGAAAGCAAACTATTGCATTATACAGCATCTCGCTAAGCCAAGTCAGGGCACGTTTATGCAACCACTCGCTTTTGCATTCTCGCAGCTAGAAGCCAGAAGTCACCTCAAATTCCAACATGGCGGCGGTTTTATGTCTGCCACCTCGCAACGAAAACAACAAATAACGTGAGTTCAGAAACGTTTGGGAAAATTGTTTCGTCATGTAGGGATGAGTCGGTGACCGAAACCGAAACCGAATTTTTGGTTTTTACTGAAAACCGAAACCGAAACCGATTTGGATTTTGTGTCGGTTTTTCGTGCGGTCTTCGAAAAATTAAAACTGATTTGTTTTTCTAAATTTTTTTTAATAATCATCATTTTCTCCGTATAAATGACAGCAAAGCTCCTAATCATTAAAAAGAAAATAGTAGAGGAAAATGATGCCACAGCTAGACCCATGGTCTATGACGCTGCTGAAAGTGAAAGCAGGAGTTAGAAGCTAGTAATAGTACTGATACAAGAAGAAAACTAGAAATGGCTGATTGGGGTGGATGGTGGCAAAAACCGATACCGAAACCGAAACCGCGGTTTTGTGAGCGTAAAAACCGAAACCGGAACCGAAGTCCAAAAAATGAAACCGACCCATCCCTATCGTCATGAGGAATTCTTTATATTATTGGCACGGATTATAAGACTGTGCACAAGTATTTACTCAAACGATGTCGGATTTAGCTAATCCATTTAGCGTTGTTACCATGGCAGTGTCACCTTTGCCATCGCGATTGAGTTCTAGCTGCAAGAATGCAAAGGCGAGTCGCTGCGTAAACGCGCCCTCATTGTGATCTACAGCGCTCGAGTAAATGCCGCGCAAACCGAATATCCCTACCCCCATCACCACAGAATTCCTTCCATTTTCCCGATTTCCCTGATTCGATTTAGTCAAACCTTTCCTGACCTTCGACAAATTGTGGTCTGACACATGCATTCGGATTTCCCTGACTTCCAAGTTTCTGTTTGCGTATTCCCTGACCCTTTTCGCACATTTCCACCGTATTCCCTAACTATTCCATGTTGCCTATACGAACTCTGACGCTCACCCAATACCGAACGACATCCGACCAAAGCCTTAGGGTATGCCTTGGTTGACAAGTCGTCAGAAAACGACGCCACAGCCAACCAAAGGAAGACCCGCGAACAAGCACATGCAACACGACTCTTCCCTACGTCGACCGATGAATTTTACATGACGACAAATACCCTAGCGAATGAGACACGCAAAACTACTTTCTCCTCCAACGAAATAGGGGACCAGACCAGCCATCTGGCCGACGCAATCAGACTCGAACTCGCACAATCCCTTATGGCACTTGTTTCCGTCTGTAACTCGGCAAATTACTGTCGGGCCACATAATAATAAGGATCGCATCCGCGCCACCCCCCCCCCCCCCCTCCCCCCCCCCGGCCCCCCCCCCGCCCCCTTCGAAACCCTTACCCTTCCATTAGCGAAATTGGGGGTGTTAAAGAAGGAAAGAGGATATAGGCCTTTCGATCAGTAAAACAACATTTTCGTCATCGCCAAGACCAAAGGTCAAATCTAAAGGCAAGGGCTGGCTAGGGAATAGAAGTTATAGCTTTTTTTTCCCCCACGCTGTAGACAGTAAAGGAGTAGTATGTTTGCAACCGACTAGAAGGCGCCCTTAATATTTGGCGGCCTAAATTTTTGAGTAAGTACCCTTCATTTGAGTAATTAAGCCTGTATTTGAGTTGTTAGGAGTATATTTGAGTAATCAAGCCTATATTTCAGTAATTAAGCCTACCTTTGAGTAATTAAGCCTATATTTGTGTAATTAAGCCTGCATTTGAGTAGTTAAGCCAATATTTGAGTAATTAGGCCTACATTTAAGTAATTTAACGCTCATATTATTTGAGTGATTAAACATATATTTGAGTAATTAAGCCTATATTTGTGTAATAACGCCTAATTTTGAGAAACGTGTGTTGGTGAAGCAATGTATGAACACATAGGAAGGCCAAAATACGCCAAGCATGCGAAGTAATTTTTCACTATGGCACCGAGTGGTCGGAGCATCAAAAGTGGCACACCTGGTGCCCTCTAGTTCTGATTGGCTGAACTAAGAATTATCTAATAGTATAAAAGGCACAAGCATTATCTTATCGACGACCAACATCAAATTAGCTTTACAGAAAATAAATCACCAGTAAATATTAGAAATAAAAGAAGAACCACAATGGAGCCAACATTGTGCACTGCAAAGGATGACGAGTGAGTGACAATATGGACGAAAAAATGCCCCGTCATTGCGAATGCGGGGACTGACCCCGGCCATTTGCTTTGGGCTGGGATGCACTGTTTTGGCAAGTTAGCAGGGATGTTGGTAGCGTTGGGTTAGCATAGCGGTCTAATGCATGGAACGCAACAATCCAACGGCCTGGAATCAAATCCCAGACTCATGGCACGTGAATATTTTTCCGTTACTATTTCTGCTCACTTGTGATTCAGGTGCAAGAGGTCCCGGTTTCGATCCTGACCTCAGCCGCCCCTGGCATTTTCGGGAAGAGAAGGGCTCATGATACGTCGTGCTCATGTCGATAGCGGCACTTAAAAGATCCTCGTAATTTCCGATTGGAATTACCTAGTAAAATTGTCGCCCTTTCCATCTGGCTCCATGACTTCGGCTGAGAGCTCGTCAAACTTACAGCAACCTACAGCTCACTTGTCATTGTTTGTAGTTCACAACGATAAGTTCAAAGCGTTTATTCGTTTATCGGTTAGCTGTATCAGCGTAAATACAGGATGACCCACAAAAACAAACAGATATATATATAAAGCGGAACTTTTTTTTTAGTCCAAACAGGGCCAACTTTTTTAATAAATACAGACGCGAACCTATGTACGTTGCCTTCTGGACTTAAATGTCAGACTGCCTGAGCGGGGAATTGAACCCACGACCTTTGAGACCAAAGGCCGGAGTCCTACCGCTCAGCCATACTGACAGGGCCTAAGTTTTAAAAAAAATGGAAATCGATATCAATTTTCTAGATCAAAATTCCAATTTCATCTAAACAGGGGAGTCCTGATTTTTATATATTTTTTTCACAACGTGGACGTAACGGACGTATAACAACGGTTGTGCTGTTCAATTGAACGAATTTTAGACATAAAATAACGTATTTTGAGTCCCGCATACAGACGCACCTATTTTGGAACGCAATATGAAAAGAAACAAATATTTTCGCGTAAAGAACCTTTACTACCGTCCACCAGAAACATGCTTTCACGTTCATAAAATCAAAATATCTAGCCTAAAAAAAAAAAAAAGGAAACAACAACGCTTCCGCCGGAAGACCAGCGCTATTACGGCGCTCTAGTAAAATTCTTCCGTGTTGGTTTGGCACACAAGTCTGAAGAACGAGAAGCAACAACCAATGAAAACGCGAGACGCAAGGTCGCCCGAGCTCGCGCGGGACAGTCCGGCGCCAGGGATGGCCGGATCGATGCCCGCAAGTCGTTAAAGGTCCAGGTCTCGTACAACATTTTTGCGCAACTCAAAAAAAGAAAAAAAAAGAAGAACGACGTAATGGATGCGATGACAAAATAAACAACTGGAGGGCCAGCGTTTATTATGAGGTCGAGAATTCCGTCGCTGAAATGAACCTTGCGAGAAAGTCGAGGGAGGGCAGCACCAACGTTTGGCTTCCCGCATCGCAGCGGTGCAATGCGGAGCAGCTTCACTACTCGAGAGTCGGGGGTTGCTTCTTGAAGTTGCAAGTTAAGTAGGTGTCGGAACTCGTCACGATAACTCTTTCGTTTGAAAGTTATTAAACAGACGTCTAACTGCATTTAAAAATATAAAAAATTAATTTTGGAGGCCATGTTGTGCATTTTGCGATCAAAATTAGAACTATTACAACCACCCGAGGCCCCTCCTACAAAATTCAACATAGGGCTGGGTTTTTGCCGGCAAAATCAGCTTGTTGCCGGAACAGTGGCAAAAACATGGTTTTAACCGGTTATTACCGGCTAAACCTGGCAAACACCAGCAAACCGCTTCACAGACTTATTTTCACCGTAAAACACATTCTTTTCACAATATCAGTGCAAATTTTCGACAGTCAGTTGTTTAAATTTGCATAGACATTGCGCGAAGAATATCGTTTACTGTGAAAATCAGCGTATGAAAGGTAAATAAGAAGTGAACATGAATTTTCAAAGCATACGATGTGACGTTTTCAAGGAAGCTTTTATAATTTGCCAATATTTGACTACTGGTATAGGGTACACTTTTTTTTTATTTGACTTCAAGTAGATCTTTTGCAACATTTTTGGCCAAAGCGACGGTAAAAACCGGTTTTAACCAAATAAAGAAGAAATCACAAGGAAAAAGGTAAACGAAGCAAGAAGTCTGCATTAAAGACTGGCCTTGTGAGGAAAGCCAGACTTTAATGCAGACTGCTTACTTCGTTTACGGTTTTCACCACTTGGTGTCAAAAACCAGCCAACCCTACTTCAACACCAGAATTGTGGACACACACGTTCTTCAATCGAAAAAAAAAAGGACATAAACTAGGCGGGCCAAAAAGTAAGTCCCCATGCGCGTCCAGGGAAGCCCCGAGCAAAGCGAGCAGCAACAGCCCGGTAGTCACGAGTTCTCGTCTCCATACCAAGTGAATACGGGCTCGAACCAGGGTTGCCGACCCAAATATAGGACTTTCCTTTCAGTCCCGGAGTCCTAAAAAAAAGGACATTCAGTAACTAGACGGGCCAAACAGGAAGTCCCCACGCGACCCGTAAGCTTTGGAAGGGGCCCCCGAAGACCCTCGAGCAAAACCAGCAGAAACAGCCCAGTGGTCATCGTCCTCGCCTCTAAACCAAGTTAACAGAGCAGTGACATTTGCCGCCGTATTGGAACCAGAATGGGTTTTGAAGGGCATAACTACAAGGTGCACTACATAAAAATGGAGGGGAAAACAACGGAAGAACGGATTTCTTAGGCTTAAAATAACGTTGTTTTCTCCAACAACAAAAATCGCGCGTTTTAGGACTAAGAAGTCTCTTCACAGCATCGGCTTCAGTATGACGCCCTTCTGTTTCTCTCTGCAGTGCCCCTTGCAGCTAACCCATTAAGGCTCCAGCATAGAGTTATATACAATAACACTACGTCGTGTCACTACTCTATACCCGCTCAAATTCCGCGATCGACCCGTCTTAAATAAAAATTTAACTGATATAATTCGGGACTCAAAAAGTTACACAAATGCTATTCTTGGCCCTGCGTAAATCCCTTTATTTCAGTCCCGGACGCAGTCGATTTTGCAACGGAAAAGTGGGTCTCAGGAAGCCAAGAATATCAGCCTTGGAAACGCAACATTTCCACGCACCGGCACCACAACAAACACACCTTTTTCGCAGCAAGGAAGACGAAAAAAAAATCCTAAAATACGTGGCGTTTCCGCAATGCACGGCGCCTCAGTAACATTTATTTTACACAAATTACGAATTTTCGAAAAATCCGCTTAAATAAATAACGCGACCTACATCCGCTACAACTCACCTTAGGCTGGCTTTCCGCGGCAACAGGAGTGCACTGCAGTGAAGTTTCGCCACCTCGCAACCTGACTAATGGCGGGTTGCTTTTCCGAGCCCCGCCAATTTAATTTCGCACTTTGCGAATGAAACTGCTCGCACTGGGTCAGGCGCGCGTTAAGTTAATTAGAACCAAATTCTATTTAACTCCCAACAAATTGTGGCCGTGTTCCTGCATTTACTAATTATTTCGCACGTTTTGGGATATCTGTAATATGCTCGTTGACGTAACTCTAGCTGAGGGCTAGAACGACAACGGAACATTTACGTCGAGAGACGAAAACCTGAGAATGATTTAATGTCGCAATAAAATCAAAAACCGTGTTCAGGTCGTTCGAAAACTTGAGGGAAGCCGTGTCGAGGTCTCCGCAACACGATGTAAACTGAAGGCTGGTTCGTCGAAATTACTATCATTTTCGCCCGTCTAGGGTAATTCCATGATTAGAACACAGGACATTACTGGAATTACCACCATAGGTGCATTTAGAGTGCCTTAGAGTACCTTAAAGACTCGGGGAAATTGATTTCAGTGTTTTGGTGGGAACCCTGCACTACTAGTAATAAGTTGGCAATGAACTGGGTAGCGTCACATGTACGAAATTATGCCTATTTTGTACGAAATTAGGCCTATTAGTATGAAATTAGGCTTATTTGGTATGAATTAGGCCTATTTTGTTCTTTCAATTTGCGGAAACGAGTGCTCCTTTATTTAGAAAGCCTAAAATAGGTCAAATATGCTAGATAAAGGCCGTTTGCCACCAAATTAACATTGCAGCATCTAGGCCTATCGAGTTCTCTCTCACAGGAAGCAAAGGAATGCACAAAGCAAAGCTTTTAAACGCATCAAACAAGCCACGGGACTCCTTAATTATTGAGTAAAAATTTGGTACGCCCTCATAGACCTGGAAATAAGCTATTAACGATATTAGTGTGACTAGATGGCGCCACGAAAAAATATACAGAAAATCCCCTGGCGCCATCTAGTGACACCAATATCGTTAATCTTTACAGCGTGTTCCCAGGTGCACGAGGGCGAACCAAATTTTTACTCAATAATTAAGGAGTCACGTGGCTTGTTTGATGCGTTTAAAAGCTTTGCTTTGGGCATTCCTTTGCTTCCTACGAGAGAGAACTCGATAGGCCTAGATGCTGCAATATTAATGTGGTGGCAAACGGCCTTTAACTAGCACATTTGACCTATTTTAGGCTTTATAAATAAAGGAGCACTCGTTTCCGCAAATTGAAAGAACAAAATAGGCTTAATTTCATACAAAATAGGCCTAATTTCGTACATGTGACGCTACCCAGTGCATTGCCAACTTATTGCTAGTAGTGCAGGGTTCCCACCAAAGTACTAAAATCAATTTCCCCGAGTTTTCAAGGTTTTCCAGAGCAGATGAAGTCATTTTTCCAGGCTATTTACCGTAGTTTTAAGAAGGATATTTTTTTTTACACATTTTACCAGTTTTGTGTTAAAAAGGCTGAAGCTTTTAGATGGGAAATACATTATTTAAAATATTAATTTTTTCCCTGAGTTTTCCAGGTTTTTTTGTAAAAAATCAGAAATCCCATGGTTTTCCCTGAGTTTCAAATATAGTTTCCCTTTTTCCAGGTTGGTGGGAACCCTGTAATGTTGTGACAATGAAAACTTTCGAGCGAAATAGTTCAAATAAGTTTTATTTCATTGAAACTATACTCACGTGGTCATGACAATTTTAAAGCATGTTTATTAAACATACTAAAAAAAAAAAACACCCTGAAACCCTCATATTTAAGTTGAGAAAATTCCCCTTTTGGGTTGGGGAGGAGTAGGGGGAATTCCTATTCTTGTCTGTTGATGAAAAGCGAAAGTGAAACAGAAACATGGTCTTTATTAGTCAGCTGCACTGGAGATACTTGACATTGAACTTTTATCAAAATCCTACATTATAAGGGAAATTGTACCCGCAAAAAAAAAACGGAGCGCGAGGAGAAGCTTTAAAGACCGCTTACTAGATGCCACTGTTCTTGAAAACGGAACTAGTTTTGCGACGCTTGCTTCCGTTTTCCGAAAACGAAACCAGCACGAAAACGAAACTAACGGCATCTCTTTTCTGGAAAAAAAAAAAAGGAAAACAGATTGCATGTAGGAGGGTTGGGGGTTAATGCCAGTGTGTTTGGCAGTGCGTTTTTTAACCTGCTGTTCTGTTTACATTCGAATGTTATAAGAATTAAATGGATTTAAAGTGGTGGGAGGGGAAACTGCGTCTGTTACCCCCTGTTGTCTATTTGAAGCAAACACCGGTCGTGCCATCCGGTCGCTGTAGTTTCAATTCTCAACGTAGGAATTCAGGGGCAAAAGTTTAGCAATGGCCAAAGTTACTCCACCCGACCGAAGCCGGATATGTATGCTAGTATTGCAGTCTCGTAAGCAGCAGCACTGCGTTACCACTGAAAACATGCTTTTTTTCCCCTGCTCATTTACAGTATTAACTTTGCGATGGGTGTCCTAGGCCTGTGTCAGAAAAACTAAACTTCAAAATAAATTCTAAAATTAAAAAAATATTTCATGAAATAATTCATGCAAATTTCCAAAACATGAATTTAAAAAAATAATTTGGGCTTTATGATGTACAAAAAAAAAAATGCTCAATGGAATGTTATTTATTTTTACGGTTAAACGACAAGCAAATTTTATTCAAACATCACTCGATCACGCATACAACTAGGTTTTGTCCAACCCAACCCCTCATAAACACTCAACTCATAAAACACGACTAAGAGTTCGGGTCCGAGACTAAGCAAGCTTGCGTGACCCACTATCGTGTGTGTGTGTGCTTTTCGTGTGTACTCGTCTGGCCGTGGGAGGGCGCTTGTGAACCGTTGCCACAGAAACCACGACCAAATTGCCGCCATTAAAGGGACCGTGCGGCAGTTTTAATGAAGGCCAGTCGCTGATGGGAAGGGGCGCACTTATTAATCGAACGGCCCAAAGACCCAAATTAGAGCGAGCTAACTTTCTTCACACTAATTATCGCTGTGCCCTGGTTCAGGGCTATTTTCGAGTTCTTGGATCAAAGAAACTAAATTGCGAGAACGTGGTAAAAAAAAAAACACTGGGTCTAGTTGTAGCCTGATTCAGTGATGAAAAATTGTCAATGACCACTTTTAAACACAAAAAAACGGTTTGATTTAGTAAATAAATCATGTAGCCGTAAAAAAACTACAATGAAGGGAATTTTACGCTTCGCCCGCTACGTTCAAACGTAATTAGACCTCGGACACAGCATGAAACAGCTACTAATAGAGCAGTGATATTTGCCGCCATATTGGCACCAGTATGGGTTTTGGAGGGCATAACTACAAGATGCACTACATACAAATGGAGGAAAAAACAACGGAAGAGCAGATTTTTTAGGCTTAAAATAATGTTGTTTTCTGCAACAACAAAATCGCACGTTTTAGGTGCAAGAAATCACTCTTCACAGCATCGGCTTCAGTATGACGCCCTTCTGTTTCTCTCTGCAGTGCCCCTTGCATTTAACCCATTAAGGCTCTAGCATAGAGTTATACACAATAATCCTAAATCGTGTCACTGCTCTATAGTTTCATGTAGCACTTGATTCCAACAGACGAAGGAATGCGCAAAAAAATTTCTTTTTTCTCAACAAACAAGCCACACGCCGCCTGCGTAATTATTGAGTGTAAAGTCGGTGCGTCCTCGTGCGCCAGGGAGCAAGCGGTCGGGGTTAACGATATCGCTGTCAGTAGAGGGCGCCCATCTAGCGGTTAAAAATCTGCGTTTCAAAACGCTCGACATAGAGAAAAAAGCGCCCGTGATGTCGTTAGGCTTAACTTTACCGCTTGCTTCGTGGTGCGCGTGAACGCACCAACTTTACACTCAATAATTACGGAGGCTCGTGGCCTGTTTGTTTCATAAAAAGAAATTTATTAATATGTTCCTTCGCTCGGTAAAAGTAAGGGCTAGACAGAACTAGATAGTGGCAAATGGCTATAGATGCTGCAGCCTGTCAGTTGGTGGCAAACCCCCTTTAATTTACATAACCATGTTTCCCAATTCACAGCATTATAGTAATACTGCAACAACACCACATTAATAATAATATAAAAACACGAGGTGTAGTAACGTTTACGGGGTTCCCACCAAAATACTGAAATCAATTTCCCTGAGTTTTCCAGGTTTTCAAGAGTAGATGGAGTCATTTTCCAGGCTATTTACTGTAATTTTAGGAAGGAATTTTTTTCGCACAATTTTACCAGTTTTGTATTAAAAAGGCTGAAGCTTTTAGATGGGAAATACATTATTTAAAATATTAATTTTTTTCCCTGAGTAGTCCTCAGGGAACTCGGGGAGAACATGCCCGAGTTCTCCCTGAGTATCAAACGTAGTTTAAATTCCCTGAGTTTTCAAGGTTAGTGGGACCCCTGGTTTATCGATAAAAAATGGAATGGAATGTGCTGTTGCACATAAAATACACGATTTACGACATTTCTAAGCAATGCCCGTTTCTTTATCAAGCAATAAGACACGGCTAAGGAACCGGAGCCAAGTTAAACACTTTAATATCCATAAAAACGTAAAAACTCAAAGCACATGAATAATCATTATAAAAAAAATGGACCAAAGGGCAGCTTTGAAACTGCTAGTAGGGAACCTGGCCTTACCTGCCAGTGCAAGGTTTCTTACGTGCACTAGCAGGCGACAGGTCAGGTTTCCTACTGTCATTTTCTAAGCTGCCTTACGTACATTTTTAAAGGTACATTCCTCCCAGCTCCATTTTTCTCCATCTTTCACATCAAGTACGGCCCCAAAGTTCTACTTACTTACCGTTAGCCAATCCCTTGCTAAGAAACCGTTTTAAAATGTGGCGTCTAGGAGATTTTCTGTTGAATATAATTCAATCGCATTCTACTCATATTTATCTTGCAATAACCATGACGTTTCATCTATGTGTGTGCATGTATTAATTTTTAATCGTTGGCTAATAATTACCATGAGATCAAAAATCTAAAGCACTAACGCGGTAAAAATTAAAATTATTTATGCCAATAGATCGCCGAAGAAAAATTATAAGATACTAGCCTAACAAATTACAAAGCGAGATGTCAAAATACGAAAATCATCCCGGTTTGCGCCGACCCAATAACTTTTGTGTTCATGCTGTTTCGTCTACTACGCCCAATGCCAACTGAGATAGTTGGGCTTAGTTTGCCTTGTGTTACTACGCAGGGTGCGATCGGCGCCTGACTGTTATAAGGCAGGCGGAGTGAACCTTTAATGTTTATTCCTGTGCTCTGAGTTTTTACGTTTCTTATGGATTTTAAAATGTTAAACTTGACATTGGCTCCTTAGCCGTATCTTATTGCTTGATAAAGAAGTGAGAATTGCTTCAAAACGTCGCAAATAATGTATTTTATGTAGCTCTGTCCGGGATTTCCATTTTTAATCCTTATACCTCACAGTTCTTATTGTATTTCATTACGTTTTAAAAAAAATGAGTGATAAATGTATACATCAATATTACTGATGCTGTGAATTAGGATACAAGTTTATGAACATTAAGCAACTATAAGTAGGCACTGCGTGCTATGTCTAAGGTCTATATATGACGTTTGCATACAGCAGACGAAATGTCACCATGCAAGTCAAATATTTTTTATATTTAAAAGTGGTGATGATTACAATCGACGAAGATACTGTACTCTTGTTCAAAAAAGAAGGTTTTCCTTATATGGGCATTTCACTGTTCTAATAGAAATGAATTTGTTATAGATTGCTCGCTTCTGTCCGAACCATCGTACGTTACAAAGTGAATCATGTCAACTAGTAACGAACAATGGATCGTGCAGAAGAGAGTAACCAATAACACATTTATTTCTATTAAAACCATGAAGTGCCCATATAAGGAAAACCTTCTTTCTTGAACAAGAGAATAAATTAGCAGTAAAAATAGGGGAAGTCCGGTAGGGTAGCATAGGTAGACCCCCCCCGGTAGGGACTACAACAGTAGCATGTACACACTCTACTGAGTGGCTCCACATGCCATTAGGCCTATATTTGAGCAATTAAGCAATTCCAGGTCGGTAAGAAACGTTTGAAGACATTAGCCAGAAAGTCATAAAATAAAATAAATTAACATTAATTTTTGCTAGAATTTCCAGGTTTTCCAGATGCATCTCGCAGTAATTTCCAGGCATTTTTAAGCATATTTAGTCCTGGAGACAGACAAACATTGTGGGTCACGTTGTTTGTTATGAAGATTTGTACGTGTAGTTAATTTTATGTCGCTACGTGTTTTAAGCATGTGATTTTAAAAGGTTGCAAATAAAACGTTAGTGTTTTGTTTTAAAAGTATTTCACTTCTGCAATACTATAAAGACGATAATGGCTTCTTCTGAGCCCATGCTATCTGTAAAACGCTGTGTTTTTCACACAAAAAAAAGCCTAAAAACGTTTTTTGGTGCGTTTAAAAAAATATTTATTTTAAAGCTCACGTTTTCACAGTGTAAGGTTCAAAATTGACCCGGTTTAATTTATATGAGCATTAGTCTGCTTCAGAGTCCTTAAAGTTCTACAAAATCACTTTTATCCGAGTTTTCTGTGAACCCTCAGCTTTTAGCTAACATGTCAATAATGCTACTGTCGAAATTTCTTATTGGTACAAAGTGAAGCAGAACGACTTAACGGACACCGAAGGCCGAAATTCCAATTTCACGTGTACTGGAGCAGAAACGAAATCCGAAATCGAAATTTTGACGGTGAAAAAGAGGGAAAGTAAAGCAAATAATAAAAAAAAAAAAACAGCGGCTGCCAAATAAAACTTCCTAAAACCAGCAAGTCACGTCGAAGAAAAGCTATAGAATTTCATAAATAAGTCAATATTGCAGCGTCTCGCTGATGCAGCGCTTTTGTCGTTCGTTTCGTGTTGAAGAAGGATCAACCATCAGTCACGGTGCCTGTCGTGTACGCCCCATTTGACGACAGAAAAGATCCCGAAGATTAAAGGACAATCAGCATTACGTAAGGCTGCAAATAATCTTGTGTAATTTGAATTTCTGCTGCAAATATTTATTTAATAAACACAAATACGTAACCTATTTCCGTTGCCTAATTAATATTAATGAGCCCATTGGGCTTTCTGTCCTGCAAAAACCAAGCTATTACAAAAGTTAAAACGTACCGAAGTAGCAGGAAAAATGGAAAGAGAACAAGACAAGAATGTGCACAAAATACAGTTTTACTGTGGTCATCGTGGACATGTGGCCATCGTGGCTGAGCAGCGAGAGAGCTCAGCCTGGTTGCTGGAGGTTTGCGGGTCTGGTCGAACCCCTGGAACGGGGACCTTGGTAAAGTACCCACCAGAACCAGGGTAACACGAGAGGCTACCACGCTCCTTCGGCAGCTATGGGAACTTATTCTGCCAATCTTTCGGCCTTACGATGATCGGAGGTTTCCCGGTTCAAATCCCCGGGTTTGCCCCACCCCTTTATCGGATATTTCTTCTCCCAAAAAAGGCTTGTAATGTTCAAAATTGAGCCGGTTCAGCTACACAAGCATGAAATTGCTTCCGCTGACTGAAGCTCAAAGAAATAAATAAAAAAAATAAAAAATTTCTGTGTCCAAGCAACAATGGAACTGAAAAAGCTTAAAGCATGAAAAAAAAAATGCACTTAAGAGAAGAACCCACAAAGAATGAATAGCTTAAAAACACAAGTTAAAACTAAAACCAATAAAACTTCCCAGAATCAAAATAAAAACTTACAGTAGAAAATCCATGACTTCCTGCAGATGGAGGTTGAGAGAGAAATAATGGGAGATACATGTTTTTTATTCGATTCTAACCGTAACTCGTTTTCAGTTTTTGTTAAACACTTTAACATTAAGCGGTTATTAATACTTTAACATGCGTTTTGGGGTTTTTAATACTTAGTGGGTTCTTCCAAAGTGTATTTTTGTCATGACAACCGTTTTCACTTAAATTGTTTGTTGTTACTTGAAAACGGGACACAGAACGCACCGAAACGTCCCAAAGGTTCTAGTAATGTATCCTGCGTTCCTTCCATATTCTGCATGTACGTGTTCATGCACAAACCCAAGTAAATGTTCCCAACGCCTCGTCTCTGAAGGATAGGTAAAATTATCAGAGGCCGACTCCATACAACTGAGGTCATACAACCTCCCCGAACACACAGATTACATTATAGGCAAACCAATTCCCGTAAATCGACCTAATTCTCACACACAGTGCTGAGACGGCGTTTTTCAAGATGGCGGCGGCTCAAGGAATTCCCAAGAGGCAACGCGGCTCAGCCGCCATGTTTGATGGCGTTGGCAGCTAGCGCTGTCAGCACTAAGTCTGCCTCGATAGGAGTCGGCCGGGGCGGACGTAATCCCTTCCAAGACTCGGATTTAGGTTCAATCAGAACCCGAATTTAATTAAAGGCGCCATTCCGGCTTAGTGGTTGTATTGGATCGAGAGAGGCGTAAAACTTCGGGTCCTGAAGCTTCTCGTCTCCTTTGATTCCCTTAAACCGTAATCGCTTTTATGCCCGGTAAATAAAGGGTCGTAAAAGGAAGTCAATAGACTCGTAAACAAAAGCCTGTTTGATGTCACGGGTTACGTGACCTGACGTGATCAAAGCGAAAATCATCAATAATGATTTAGGCCTATCACCAACTTACGCCATTTGCTTTTAAAGCCAAATCTAACACCGTAAATCGACTATAATTAAGCGCAAACACTTAAAAAACTTGCAAACCTCGGTGCCATCTTCGAAACTTAACTTGGGAGTCGCATATTCAAACACAACGTCGCGTGCTGCCATGCAAAGGATTAGATTTCTTTCCACGTTTAAACATTTCCTGAGCATTAGGACCAAAATTAACCGTGACTCTGCTTTAGATATTCCATTGTTAGATTACTGTGATTCCAGTTAATTTTAACGCCACCAAATCCTCCCTCAACCAGGCTCAGAGGATGCGTGTATTCGTTTCATTTTTAATCTTGAAGAAGTTCGATGGTGTAAGAGACTATCTTAAAATTACCAAGTGGCTCCCTTATGGCTCAAAGACGTTCATTGCATTCTCTCACAATTGTGTATAAGTCTCTGCATTACACAGAACCATCTTATTAGTTTACCGTATTTAATTCTGCACTGGCTGATCACAGTTATCCGACAAGATTTAGTCATGGCCGACGGGCAGTCCCTTCACTTCCCCCTCGCTGTCGCACTATAGGCTACTAAACACCAAACGTCGTTTCTGGTTCAGAGCTGTGGAATGATTTGCTCGAAGTCATTAAAACTTGCCCTATAGCGTTGGAGCTTTCAAAGCTCAATTATTTCGTCACTTGTTTAACTCATAACTTGGTCACTATCCCTCTCCCCATCTTTTCTTTCCCTCTTTCTTTTTACCCCTGCCGCTTCTTTACATTGTTTTCCATTGGTTAACCTTTCTAAGACGGAAGAGCAAACGGAGCTCCACACAGCGGCAGAATGAACAACCTCATAATTTCACCCTTATCTATCGCTGCAGGCTAACTTCAGCAATCGTATCTTCTTGGACAGCTAAAGCGGCCAAATCTGACAATGTCTCTCTCATTTATTATCTTGTTGCGTCCTAACACTTCGCTCTATGTATTAGGCCTACCACTCGACAAAAAAATGGCGGAGCAACGTCCTATTAAAGGCGATTTGTCGCCGAACGAAAGTTTGGCGTATCTAGCGCTCGAGCAAGCAGCAGCCAGCAAAGAAACGCACAAAGAAATATCTTTAAACACAACAAACAAGCCACGATCCTTCTGAATTATTGAGCAAAAATCTGGTACGTCCTCGTGCACCTGGGAGCAAGCTGCAAAGTAGACAAGATTAAAACTGCGAGCAATGGTAGAAAATGACACAAGAGGCCCACTGTGACAGGGCCGGAAATCCTCGCAAGCAAGAACACAACCAAAATTGTTAAATTTTCGGCACTTGTAATTTACGTACCTTGATCGCAAACCCAAACAAGCAAAACAATCCCTGGAAATGAGAAAGCAGTTTACACAGCACCAGTGTGGCGCCACAGTGGTGCTGTGTAAACCGCTTTCCCAGTTTCCAGAGATTGTTTTGCTTGTTTGAGTTTGCGATCAAGCACATCAACTACAAGTGCTGAAAATTTAATAACGTGTGTTGTGTTCTTGCTTGTTAAGATTTCCGGCCCTGTCGGTGGGCCTCTTGTCTCATTAAAGCCGTAAAAGGTTAGCGATATTAATGCCACTAGATGGCGCCATGGTAGAATATAAAGAAAATACCCTTGCGCCCTCTAGTGATCGTAATATTGTTAACGTTTACGCTTGCTCCCAGGTGCATGAGAATGCCCCACATTTTTACTCAATAATTAAGGAGGCACGTGTCTTGTTTGTTGGTTTAAGGAGATTGTTTTGTGCATTGCTTTGCTTGCTGCGAGAGAGAACTCAATAGAGCAGTGACATTTGCCGCCATATTGGCACCAGTATAGGTTTTGGAGGGCATAACTACAAGGCGCACTACATAAAAATGGAGGGAAAAACAACTGAAGAGCGGATTTCTTAGGCTTAAAATAACGTTCTTTTCTCCAACAACAAAAATCGCGCGTTTTAGGTCTAAGAAATCACTCTTCACAGCATCGGCTTCAGTATGACGCCCTTCTGTGTCTCTCTGCAGTGCCCCTTGCAGCTATCCCATTAAGGCTCCAGCATAGAGTTATATACAATAATACTACGTCGTGTCACTGCTCTATAGGGCTAAATGCTGCAATGTTAATTTGCCAGCAACCCGCCTTTGAAAGAGAATTCCTACTTTTAACACTTGTACTGGTTATGAACATCGAACTGTGTACACTTTTGGTGAAGAACTGCTTATCAAACGTGATGCACAAGAATGTATACCGCAAGACGCAGTATTTTTACTGCACTTTTACGTATTAAAACTTTTAGTCTGTAGGAACATGAACAGTTTGGAATTAACGCGTATACTTTATACATGGACGGCTTTTCAACCTTTTTGTTTAAGGGAAATATACTGTATAGTTTTAACACGATAAGTGGTTTCTTAACGAGTCAGAGTTATCATCACTGAGAATATACAGGGTTCCCATCAAAATACTAAAATCAATTTCACTGAGTTTTCCAGGTTTTTAGAGCAGTTGAGGTCGATTTCAAGGAAGGAATTTTGTGTGTGGACATTTTTCCACTTTTATTGTTGAAAGGAACTTGTAAGTGTCAATAAAGAAATAGAAGGATAATACTTTTTTTTTTAGCTCACGGTGGGGATATCCAGTTGAGGTTTAAACTTAATCCTAAGGGTTAAGCGCGGTAATAAGGGAAAATGGCGATATCCATCACGAAGTAAGTTGAGAGCTAAGCAAAATTTAGCCTGTAGGTCGAGGACTAACTTAATACTGAGTAGTTAGCCCCGAGATGTAAAAAGCGGTGATATCCATCCAGGATTAGCGTTATTCCTGAGTTTTAACAACATTTTAACGTAAGTATATCGAGGGCTAATTTAGCCTGACGGTCGAGTTCTAACGGGTAAAGAGCTAACAAAACCCTAACTTAGTCCAACATGGATATCACCAACATTTTTCTCCAGTCCACTAACTCCCAGGTCGAGGGTTAGTCAGATCCAGGGCTAAGCTAGTCCGGGGCTAGTTTAGCCCTCAACTGGATATCCCCACCGTCAGTGCGCTAACACAATAAATTTTTATGCAGTTAGGCTTACTTATGACCTTTATTTCTTTTTTTTCTCCCCTGAGTTTTCCAGGTTTTTTGTGAAAAATCAGAGAATTCCCTGAGTTTTCACTGAGTTTCAAACGTAGTTTAAATTCCCCGAGTTTCCCAGGTACTCCAGGTTGGTGGGAATCCTGTTATGCACTAGCATTAATTAGCAATTATTTTAAAGATATAAAATTATTTCGATTCTACCGTAGTAGTTTAACACTAATTTTAAGTTAAAAGGACATACCTTCTCACTATATTTGAACATCCTGATGTGTGAAATACAGGGTTCCCACCAAGATAGCGAAATAATTTCCCCGAGTTTTCCAGATTTCCCCGAATAGTTGAGGTTTATTTCCATGCTATTTACCGTAATTTTAGGAAGGACGCATTTTAACCGTTTCACTTGTTTGCAGGAGTGACAGAGTAGAAATGAGATAGCCCAGACGAGGCCTACACCTAAAAGTGCGGCTTTGTTTTTTCTTCCCCGACTTTTCCAGGTTTTCCCATGTCCTGCAGGTTGGTGGTAACCCTGTCTTAACGGGTTTTTTTTTATCCGTTTAATACAACCAATCTGTATACACTATCTCACCATATCGCACCAACATTTGAAAAACAGCTGAAAAAAAAATATTAGTAGTAAAAAAAAACTCACCTGAGTGACATTAAGCCGACTTACCTTTCCGTAAAAGAAAAGAAAGAAATAAAACAAAAAGAAAAAAAAAAACACTCCGTCGCAAGAGGCCTATAGGATTTACAACGCCGCAACACGTTTCAAACGTTGCACTGCCAACTATTCGAAACCGCTTTCGCTGTAGCTGTAAATGCACTGCAGTGGCTGTAGCAAGCTGTTGCATCCTGTTCTGTCCCACGGAAATTGGTTCAGTAACACGACTGTGATTTTGTCGGCGTAAAAGATTCGTTGTAAAAGATTCGGCGTAAAAGATTCGTCGTACGGCAGGCAACGACAAAAAAAAATCAGGTTAAAGGTACATGCATCCATGTTGGCTTTCCTGAACGACTCAGTTTTCCGAAATTAGTTCAAACGGACTTAAATGTTGCCAACACATTGATTTTTCTTGTTTTTTTTTCCCTTTCGTGCGAGATGATTTATCGACATTAACTCTAACCTCTGTAAATGTTGCAAACGCTATTCTCGACGGGTCTCACGACATACCGGATGGATTTATGTCCCTTTAAGTTGGCCAAAAGGACGTTTCTTAATTTATCGCTAAATTGTCGTTATTTCTTGTGTCACATCTAGGTTTGGCGCTGGAATATCTTACGTACTCGG
>JAHWFP010064173.1:100692-124404 GCA_023313725.1 Lithobius niger
GGGCGAAATTAGGCTAAAAACAGAATGTAGGGCAAAGGGGCTAAATCAATTCCGATTAAACGGAAAGCTGAAACGCCAATTAAAATTCCCCCGTTTCGTTTGACAATCAAGCAGTAGATTTTGCACCAAAAAAGAGCGATACGCACGTTAGTTAGTTCCTCCGACTTCCTAAAGCGTCGTAGCATGCCACAGAGAACCGCTTCCCAAAACTCAAAAAAACTCCAAAATAAAAAAAAAGCGACTACGATGAAACTTCAAACTTCGAGAATTCCACCACCGAAATAAATACTATATACTTACTATGGACATGATAGCCGGAGCCTAAACATGGTCGTACCATCGAACGGGCACGTGGGGGGAGATAGATGAGAGAGAGAGAGAGAGAACGAGCGCGCTTGATACAACGCTATGCCTGTCTCCACGTTGAATGTGGCATGTCCACACGCGCGGCGAGCTCGACGCACGAGTGGCGAATCAACGCGAGGCACACTCCGCCGAACGAAGCAACAGTTCGCCGGTAGGTGGCGTGGCGAAGCGGGAACGCTTCAGTCCCAGTGTCTGCAGCAGCATACTGCATTGCGGACTCGACTATATAGCCCCGTTGAACAACAAGAGCCAAAACACAGCGGGTAGCTTTGGGCCCGCCAAAACCTCGCCAGGTCCCCAAAGAATTTCCCACCCCCCCCCCCATTTTCCAACCTGCTAACCCAACCCAACCCCCTCCCCCTTCCTGTATACGCGCGTTCTCTCGCGAAACTCAACATGGCAACCTCAAGGGAAACATAAAAATGGCGGTGCTCGTGGAAACCACGTGCTGCTGCCATTCCGACGCCCATTTTTAACGCGCTTCCTTGCGGCTTTCGATATCTTTCCATCAAAAAGGGGGATGCGTTCCTATACCGCGAAATCTTCCTCCTTCGAAACGTCGGCTTTAAATTTAAAGGATGATTATAGTCCGATCTTGTAAATCTGAATAAATCTGGTACGATTTACAAAACGACAAAAGTCTTTTTTCAAAAGTCAAGGCGCCCGACCCCAGTGGCGTATGTAAGAATTTTTCAGAGGGGGAGGGGGGGGGTGAAAGGGCACCCTGTGCTACTAAAAAAACCCTTTAAATAACCAGCTAGGGGGTCTGGTGAGCGCTGTAAGCTCCCCTAGTGGGGTGGGATCTCTGAAATTTAACACATTTTAGATAATTTCTTGTGCACTTGGAGCAACCTTACAGGAAAGTTTTTTTGGGGAGGGGGGGGGGTGTGGAGGCAATGGAGCAAGTTGTCAACATCTTTATCAGTATTTGTTTTCAAATTTTAACATTGGGTATGTTTTGGGCTTATGACAATTTGAAATAGGCTACTTATGAGTAATATTATACAAATTAAATCACTAAACAATTTTAGCCTGTGACCTTTGGGTGCCAGACTTACCTGGGGGGGGGGGGGGTAGGAAGAGCACGTGTCCCTTGACCCCCCCCCCCCCCGCATACGCCTCTGCATCCGACAGTTTTAGCACGGAATGCTTAATTTATTTGTGACGGTTATTAATAAATACTATTGATAAACTGCAAACAAGAATCAACGCTAATCATACACTACAAATAACGTCGTGCAGTAAGCCACCTTTGTGTGTAAAGGTTTTATTCAAGTGACGTAACCCGGATTCGAACCGGCGAACTAGTCCGTCACCAGATCACTGCCATACCGCCATTACCAGTACGGCGGAATGGTAGCGTCCCGGTGATGAACTGGTTTGCCAATTCGGGTCACGGTCACTTGAATAAAACGTAAGTGCAAAAAAATGGCTTAGTGTACTACGTTATTTCTAGTGTACGGATTTCCGCTGAAGGCTGATTTCAATTTATCTTTATCTAGCTGAAGCCCGTGGGTGGTGTTGAATGCACCGTTTGGAACTCTGGTTAGATATGGTAGCTCGTGTCCATGTTCGACCCAATTAAGTTACTTCAAACTGTTGCGCGTCCTGGCTAACAATACGCTGTTCTACCAGCCATGTTCATGTTCATAGTGACGAAAATAAATAAGGCTCAAGGCGGCTGCTCCTTGGAGAAGCGTGCTGTCCTGAGAAGCTTTCCCACAATGCAATCCCTCCAATCTGACGCGCGTGGTCGAGGGCCGTGGGTCATTGTCTGCTCCCTGACCTCTTGTGCAACTGTTTATGTAGATTATTTACAGCAATTTATGTCTAAATACTATTGATGTAAATATTACGACGCTATCAATCCAAAGTTAACCTACCGTTGAGCTGTCTACTATTGACTGAAAGGAATTCTGCCAAATCTGGTGGATGATGAAGAGCGAAATCTAATAAACCGTCAGAAATGCCATCCATGGTTACTGGTCCACAGTTCTGATCCATGGTGTATATTTTCCCATCGCTAAAGATGTCGATTCAGCTTTACCCACGGTTTATATATATATACTCGCTGTTTAAGTGGGCCGAAAATTTGTGGTTCACATTTTAGCTATATTAACGCATTGCGATTTGAAGGTATCGGATACCACAACAAAATATATTTCAAAATAGTTCAGTCATTGCAATACGGCATGAAAATACAATTGCTGATATTTCGGCAGCAAAGCCACTACCTTTGTCGAGGACTTAACAGACTACTAAAATAACAAAACCAGACACTGGACTTCGCAACACTACTGATCTGCTGCCGGAAATTGTCTAAGAATCACGAAAATCCACTGGGCACTATATAACATTACCATCTACACTCTGAAAGCTGTGCACTAACAAACAGTACGTCAATGTATACCAGTTCAACGTCCAAAGGAATTGTGCACTAAGCCATACAACTTGTGCACTGGTTGTGTGCAAAGTCTTATCGGAAGTGTGTATTGCAGGGACGGATTTAGCATGGTGCGGCCGCCCCGCCCCCTTCCTACCTAAAAATCGTAATTTTTTTGCTAGAAATTGACTAAATGCTTCAAACACTCATGGGAATAACCGAAGTTTGGTAAAGCACCCCCCCCCCCCACAGAATTCTGTATCCGCCCCTGGTGTATTGCCAGTATAATTCCTGAAGGCTAACCTATGCACTAGTCGAACACAGAATCTTTAGGGCAAATACCACGAATTTCTTCTTTATGCAGGGAAATTGTCCATTGAACCGTATATTCTGTTTCTACGGTACGTCAACCCCTTCCCCCCCGGCGCCCCCCTCGACTTCAACGATTCATTCCAGTTTCCAAGTCTACAATTCCAGGGTATCGTTACGCACTTAAAAGCAAGTCCCGTCCTTACAAACCAGAACAACAACCCCAAGTCATTTTATATCTTGGAAGTGGAGCAACAAAACAAACATTATGGCCCCCCTCCGTCTTTGAAACCAAGGCAACTCAGCTCATCTAAAACCGTAACTTAGCAACAAGAGGCGAGACAGAAAGCGTTCGTATGTCGCCCATTTAGTGCCGCCCCTTTTCAACAGAAAATGGATGACTCAAGGGTTTACTCTACCCAAGGAAGAAGTAAATAACAGGCAGTGGCTCCGCTCTACCGCGCGGTAAAACTCTGAACTGAACCAGGAAAAAGTGCAGACATGACGGCTGCCATCTTGGAACCTTTGACAAACAAGGCGCGAGAATGCAAGCGCGGACTTACTTTGTATGTCGGCAGTTCCGTGGTAAAATACGTGAAACCTACCATGAATCCTGTTATGAACCGTTGTCACCATTGCTATGTTCATGCTATGTTCATGCTCTTAACTAACGTTGCACGGGCGTGGGCCCCCCACCCTATATAGGGTAGTGACACGACGTAGTATTATTGTGTATAACTCTATGGTGGAGCCAGTAACTGGGTTAGCTGCAAGGAGCACTGGAGGGAAACAGGAAGATCGTCGTATTGAAGCCAATGCTATTGAGACTGGATTTTTTTAAGCCTATAACGCGCGATTTTTGTTGATGGAGAAAACAACGTTCTTTTAAGCATAAGAAATCCGCTCTCAAAGCGCTGTCTTGACTAGAAGTGCCGTTTTTTTCCGTTACATTTTAATCTAGTGCACCTTGTAGCTATGACCTCCAAATGGTGTCTCGTAGCCAATATGACGTCACTTGACGCTGCTTTATACATATAGCGTTTTATTACAGATGTGGCTCCACCTGAAAGATGGACCATGAAACTGATTACATAGCAAGGCCCTGGCGGCCAGCAAGAATAGCATGGAGCTTGCCTCCATCACTGAGGCAAGACCCTAAACACCCCACATAATCAATTGAATTTGCCTTTTGTGTCGGTTTGTCTTTTTGTCTATGAGTGTCTCAACTGGATTTTGGATTTTTTTGTGTGTCTGTGTGTTTGTCAGTTTGAAGCACGGTAACATTAGCAGCTTTGTTCTAATTTGGATGAAATTCCATTTTCTCTGAATATCTCTGTATATTTTCCGACGATGTAGCCTCCGATATCTATGAGGTAGTCGCCTCCTTACGATACCTTAACATCTGGATCGACCCGTAACGGAAAACACATATTTGTAGCATCAAACGCTCGGCTGAGTGACTTTGATCTGCAGAACTCTTAGCCTAACTACGTGCCTAGTAAATTTATTCGCAAAAAAAAAACTAATTGGACCATTGACCGGCGAGTAGCCACTTGCAACTGACCAAAATAACTATTTCGGCAATATTTTTTCGCCCAAACCCTGAAGGAAACCGACTTTAAATAACGTCGTGTTCGCACTCATGGCTTCAATTCTTATCTCCTAACAAAACCGCTGCATTATTGATGTATACGCATTTACTAAAGTGTGCGCGGTGTATCTTGAGTCCTGCAAGTATTTTGTGAGCGGCTACGTCTTCCTGGAGGGCGTGGCTTTAATCGATGGCCGGCATTGTTTTTGTAACCATCTTGGATATAAACAAGGCACTTTGCTACTGAAAACGTACAATCAATTATCTGTGTTCGTTCTGCGGAGAACTCAAGATAGGCCGCGGACACTATAGAATCCCTTCGGACACTATAGAACGTATTCGGACGAAATTCGGTAAATGGGCAACACAAAATCCCACTTTGCTCCCCGTCACTTAGAAAAGAACTCTGAACTCCGAATAATTCTGCCCACATTCCCTAAATCCCTTGTGCGCAGCAACTAGGTCAAGTAGGCCTGGATCAATTCCAGTTGAGACAACCGAAGTTGAGCACTCTCCCTTAATAAAGACTCTCCCTTATTCTCATTAACTTGGATGCAATGCAATTCGCCCGAAGGAAATTTCGATTGGCTTATTACTGAGCTGTCACCACTTAGCGTCTCCATTCTGCCCCCCCCCCCCCCCTGTCCTCCCCCACCCCACAAATTTCCATCACTAACCAATAACAGGCGACAACATTACCGTCCCTCCATTGCCAATCTCCGGTTTGGGGGGATCAAGGTTTTAGTGACGTTATTGCCGGTGCTAAATCTTCATCATGTACACGGAAAATGCATAATAAAATTTAAACTCGAAAGCAATTTGCGAGATAAAAATTTTAAGCGCACCAGTAAGTCAAGTCTTTAACGACGCTGATGGATTTGTAGAGCATCTTAAGAACGCACTTACATACGATAAACAATTTTATATTTAGCTAAGAAAGAAGGACGTACGGGTATTATTGTTCGTCGTACGAAAAAAGAATGTGGACGACACACAACAATTAATTCTATTTTTAATTCCATGAATTTTCCAAGATTTTTCAATGAAAATTCAATGGGTAATTAACAGAAAATGCGGCAATTAAAAGAGCGTTAAATATGAAAACGCTTATTATTAATCTCCCAATAGTATTAATAAGTTATAGAGACCCTATAAGTTAGAGAAACTAGTACCAGCTCTCAGCGATTTACCGCCAGAGGGCGCTGTCGTCAAGTAACAGGAAGCGCAAAGCATCGTGGGGATCAAAACTATTTAGCGTCACTAAAACAAATTGATCACTATACGAATACAAAATTAATCGCTTAAAATATATCATAATTCAGATTGGAACATTATAAAATAATTTTAAGAAAAATCATTACTGGCTGATCAAGTTTTATTTTTAAAATCCAACATTCAATTTTAAAACGGGTTGTCGTTACGAGTGGAGCTAAGTATAACGCATGGTTTTGTGTTCCAAGAAACTTCGAGAAGCATGGTAAGCGTCCGTTCAGGCTGAAGCTTCTTCCATGGTTTACGTTTATTGTAACGGGCTATATACAGTTTAAATCGAACACAGAATAAGTTCTTCAACTTCGGATGTTGCCCATGCACGAGTATTTCGTCAATATCCGCAGGTGTTGTCGCTATTACCGTGGTTACCGTGGCAACGAAGCCGCCATTTTTTATTTCAAGTTTCGCCTCCTATACGATAACCTGACAACTGCTTCCTTATGGGGCCGTTGGTGAAAGTGGGTATTATTTTACAACACGTTTTCAGAAAAGCGTCACTGCGGGTTCCTCTGTCTTCAGTTGGTGTTTGAGGGGTGATCCTAAGAAGTTGGACTCTTGCAACTGCTAGGACAGGCGTGGCCAACCACCGCTGCCAGTGCCTAACACCGGTATGTGATTTTGCTGCATAGTCCCCTACCAGTGTAGTAGAAGAAGCGGACTTCGAATCAATTAAAAACCCTTGAATCTGATCGTTTGTATCGATTGGTTGAGTAGTAAGGCCTTTGGTCTCTCAAAGGCCGAGAGTTCAATTCGCCACTCATGTAATCTGATATCTGAGTCCAAAAGTCAACGGCTATAGAGCAGTGACATTTGCCGCCATACTGGTACCAGTATGGGTTTTGGAGGGCATAACTACAAGGTGCACTACATAAAAATGGAGGGGAAAAAAACGGAAGAGCGGATTTCTTAGACTTAAAATAACGTTGTTTTCTCCAACAACAAAAATCGCGCGTTTTAGGTCTAAGAAATCACTCTTCACAGCATCGGCTTCAGTATGACGCCCTTCTGTTTCTCTCTGCAGTGCCCCTTGCAGCTAACCCATTAAGGCTCCAGCATAGAGTTATATACAATAATACTACGTCGTGTCACTGCTCTATACGTTTGCATCTGTAGTCATTTAACACAACAAACCGTACGTTCCTTTTCCTCGGAAGAAGCGATTTACCGGCGCAAAGAAGAGAACGTGTAGGGACCCGGTCGCTTAGACTTCACCCCGCGACGCACGCAATTATTCCCAATTCCAACAGTTTCACTTCGCGCAGGGCTAAATCTCTGCGAGAAAGAAACGCACGACATCTTTTAGCTACGGATTTTTTGTTGCGTAGCTACGCACTTAAAGAAGCACGCAGGCATCGGACAAATCTTTTCCATTTATTTGTTGTCAACGCCAAGAGCTTCCCGCTGTTTGTCGGTGCCCTCCTGGTGAGCACCTAAGTGATGGCGGGGGCTGTAGGGAAATTTATGTCCCAGTTCCGAAACTCACTCACTGTCGCCATTGTTTTCTTTTCGCAGTTTCCGAAAAGCCCTTTAGACCAACAATCCAAAAATGTGTAATATTGACAAACGAGCAGTCACACATAAAAGGGCTAGAATATCGTTTATACCACACGCCATGGCTGTTTGCTGGACGTGCATATCACGTGACTGGGCTAGTCCAATCAGACTGCCAAACAGCCGTTGTTCTCGTTCGTCATTGGCTAACTCATGGTGACGTCACGGCAAACAGCCATTGCGCATGGTTTAGATAAAATAAACCCGGCAAGTGCGCAAGAAAAATACAACGTAAACAAGCACCAAGTCAGTAGAGCCGTGTCAAATGACGTCATACTGGCTACGAGACACCATTTGGAGGTAATAGCTACAAGGTGCACTAGATTAAAATGTAACGGAAAAAACGGCACTTCTAGTCAAGACAGTGCTTTGAGAGCGGATTTTTTGGGCTTAAAAGAACGTTGTTTTCTCCAACAACAAAAATTGCGCGTTATGGGCTTAAGAAATCCAGTCTAATAGCATTGGTTTCAGTAAGACGACCATCTTTTCCCCCTCCAGTGACCCTTGCAGCTAACCCTGTTACTGGCTCCACCATAGAGTTATACACAATAATACTACGTCGTGTCACTGCCCTGTAATAAAATGCGTTAAAATACAATACGGTGCACAAATAAACACTTTTTTGTGACGTTTCGGGTCTGAATACTATCCGTTTTCAAGCTGTTTAAGCTCGTCCGTCTTCTTCTGGCTCGTTTTTCGTTCGTTGGTGTCATTTCGTTACATTGCGAATGTCCAGGTAATGTGAGCGATCCAGTTCACACCACTGATCTCGACAAGGCCAGCTGGGAGTTATGTCTGTCTGACACCTTCTGGTAGCTCGACAGAAGATGGCAGACAGACAAAGCCCCCAGCCGGCCTTGTCAAGATCAGCGGTGCGAAGTGGATCGCTCACATTACCCGGATATTCGCAATGTAACGAAAGGACACTAACGAGCAAAAAACGAGCCTGAAGAAGATACGTGCTGAAAAGTTGATCATGTTTATCGAAAATTTGCCCAGCAATATCAAAACTGTTGAGTATTAATTTTGAATTTAGCGTAATTTTTCCTCCATGAATCGACACGTTCAAAGTAAACAACACGACAAAGTCAAACTTAAACCTTAAAACGTATTTTTTTTAAAGTTTGACTTTTTACATAATACTGCAATTGTTGCGGTTGGTTGCATCCAAAGTGTATTTTACGTTTCAACATTAACCTTGAGCTAAAATCTGTTCTTGCTCGAAAACGAGTACTATTCCGACCCAGCACTATTTTGTCATGTGCAAAACATCACGTACACAAGCATTGTGAGAACAAACTGCACATATCCAAGCACATTTATAAATTCATGGAAAAAAATTTAAAGCCTTCAAAAGATCTAAAACCTTCCCGAAACCGTCAGCATTAACATACGGCTAAATAGACACCGTAAAAAAAAATATGACCCCCAACAGATAACAAAGAAGTAACAACGCTGGTTCAACTAAAAGTAGCAACCACACCACGCAGAAAAACCTATATGCCTAATGGAAGCAAACACATTCTCTTCTCCACCTCTGAAAAAAAAAAACTGTTCAATACCTCCCCAAAAAATCCAGCCTTAACTTTAACATTATTGGTAAAATTCACGGTGGACAGCTGGGTTAGGTAAAGCCATCAGTATATGTAATTTATTCTGTTACATTTTTGTTTACACAAGAACACTATAAAACAGAATATTACGTACAGAAACAATATACAAACATTTAAAAACTCTGCAAGTAGTATCTGTAAAATTCTTATTTACTGACACTACTCGTCAGCCCTATCAATAGGAACGGATCACGGCGCGCTAACATTCGATATTTTTTAAAAATAAATTTTCGCCTATTTTTCCATAACTAGAAATTCTTTTACTATATTTAGTGCCCTACGGTTGTTTAGGACTTATCCAGGACTATCGCCCAAAACTATCGCGCAAACGAAAATGTAACAGAATAAATGACGTGTGCTTAGGGCTATCCAGCTGTCATCCAGGAATCTTTCAATCGTTCACGCCAAGAGTTAACTTTTATTAACGCGTATTGTTAAATATGACTCCATAATACTAATTTAAAAAATGTAAAAAAAAAATCGTACGGCACAAGGTACTTTATCCCAAAGCTCAAATCCCGAGTTCGGCGCCAACATTACACCAACGCGCAGCGACTTCATCAACAGCTAAAGCCCGCTCAATTTATTCGGTGTCACGCGAAAAGCTCCGCACTGGGTAGCTTCCCTGTCGGACAGAGAAGTCAGGTTGGTGTGCCAACACCCTACTGCGGTGTTGCAGTGACGTCACGGGGTGAGCTAAATTTAACTCCCCTTGGGGCGGCGAACGTGCGCAACCAGGCTGGAAAGGCAGAGCGACGAAATTGAGGGAGGGGCGGGGGAGGGGATGGGGAGTACAACCCCAGTGACGTCAGAGGAGGGCAGGAATTAGGATGGCAGGATGAAAAGTAAAGAAAAAAGGAGAAAATGAAATGGGGAAGCGAAAAATAGGGAAAAAAAGTACCTAATTCCGCCCGCCCCCTACCGACAAAGAAGAATGTGACAGAGAAATGAGAGGATTTTCTGGGCGCGACAACGCATTGAGACGGTCCATTTCGAGAAAATGGGAGGGGGAGGAGGAGGAGGGGAATTCGCGAGCTGCTGCATCAAGATAGAATTATAATGTCCTGCCCGTTCCTAAAATTGGCTATGCACACACTAAAAGCATGGATTTTTTTTATTTATACATCGTGGAAATGGCATGGGTAACAAAAATATGTCGGTGCAGTGGAAACAGAGGCCCATGTTTCCTTGTTTTGGTGCAGTTGAATGACTCTTCGAAATTTGATTCACCGAAAATGGATGCACCGTGGAAAATATGTACACAAAGAGCTTCGTAGCTGCGTGTGAAACCGAAATTGTGATAAGGATTCCCGCCACTTTTCGCCATTTAAATTCGTAATATCAAACGCCAATGTTACCTAACCAATTCAGACTTTAAACATTAAAAAATTATTTTTTCATTTTTCTTTTCAATTAATTTCAATGAGAGTTAAGTCACCCGAAGCAAATTAACGCTCGTGTGGCTGAACCGGCTAAATTTTGAACATTGCCGGCTTTTTTAAGAAGAAGAAATGTCTGGTAAACGGGATTTGAACCAACCCGAGGATTTGGTCCTAAAAACCTCTGATCATCGTAGGGGCCGAAAAAGTGTTCAGAATTGGCCAGAATAGTTCCCATAGCCACTAAAGGAGCATGGTAGCCACTCATGCTACCTTGGCCGGCAGTCCTGACGGGGACTTTGCCAAGGTCCCCCTTTCAGGGGTTGGACCAAATCCGCAAACCTCCAGCAACCAGGCTGAGCTCTCTTACCGCTCAGCCGCAATGACCACAAATATTAATAAGTGGCGTTTGATGAAACTCTTCAAATGGTGGAAAGTTGGCGGGAATCCTTAACACGTTTTGTTTTTGAAAGTTGCATATTTATGCAATACACAGGTATGTGGGACGGCAATTACGTACGTAAATTTTTGTTTTAAATATTGCGTGTCTATTCTGGTTTTCCAAAGTTTTAACTCTACGTCAACATTTCCAGCTATCTCAATTAATCCTCATGTTAATAAAATGGACCGTTTTCTAATTAAAATGCAACAGTGGTGTATTATTATTATTATTATTATTCAAATTTTACGACGTTACTGACTTTGAAAACAAGACCTGTGACTGGTCAAGGCTAAAAATATAGTGTGTGTGTACGCAACGGCGCGCTCTATAAAATAAAAAAATTAAAAGAACACATAGCTGCGGTGTTTTCTTTGGTAAAAACATTAAAAATGTATCGAACGACGCTGAAATTCAAGCACGCGCACGAAACGGAACTCGCGTCAACATTAAAAAAAAATAACGGTGAAACTGCGGTGAATCAAATGTGGTTGCAGCTTACACTCGGTATACAATAAACTGCTTTTGTTTTCAATTCGGCGATAATTAGGGGAGGGAATTTAATATGAGAATTTAGGAATTTTGCCAAATTATTTCTGAACATGTTCGACCGCAAAAAAAGATTAAAAAAAAATGAGGAACAGCTGTATCGATATTTTTCTCTCCTTTTTCTGCGGCCAAATGAAATAACTGAACTATTAATAAGGCCAGAACGACATTCGAAATTCGTTCCCTGAAAATGCAAATTCGATTAGAAATGAACGAAGTCGAATACCTGCTATTCGCCATTTCGAACTTGCTAAATTTGGGTGCAGTGACGTGGACCGGAGGGGAGCAGGGGGGGGGGCCCCCCATTGCCACTGCCCTTTCCGGTAACAATGACCTTTTTTTTTTTCTAACCAATAAACGTTGATGCTGCAGCCAGAGAAAGGGCCTAAAACGGGCAAAAAGAATGCCGGGAAAAAAAAGGGTAAAAAAGAGAGACAAGCTTAAACAAGCGGCTACAGCGGACTGCCTAGTCGCACCGGTCTTCTGTACGGTTCCTCCACTTCCAATGTTGAGGCGCACACCTCTATCATGCACTACAACTGCTGTTATTATTTAATTTAGTTACGTCGAAGCAGTCTATTAAACTGGACGTTGTAAACAATGGACGCGTCGAAGCAGTCTATTAAACAATGGACGTTGAAAACAATGGACCTTGTAAACAATGGTCGTCAATATCTGGTACTGTTGCGAAGTTGAAAAAAGCGACGGACGGACGGACGGACAAAGTCGTTGCAATAGTCTTCTCGCCGGTTACGGCGTACAGAAGACTAAAAAGGGTAAAAAAAAAATCTGACGAGCCAAAAAAAAAAAATCCCAGGAAAAAACCTCAGCGTGCCCTTTTACAAAAGTTGCCCCTGCCCCCTCGGTGGTCTGCGTACGCGACTGTTTTGATGCGAGGGTAAACCTATTGCGAACCGACCGTATTGGCAATGCCTGTTTCTGATCAAGGAATAGCTGGAATTAATAAGTAGTAAGCCACCCGCGCACTGAGCGACTTCGCCGCGCGGCCAGGTCGCTGCAGCCAATGAGAATGTTTACCGTTTATGTAAAACCACGCACTGATCATTTTCATTGGCTGCAGCAACCTGGCTGCGCGGCCAAGTCACTCAGTGCGCGGGCGGCCGTAGACTGGCGTGACACAATATATTTTTTTTATCCCGATGATGTTAAAAAATTATCTCGATAACCAATACTACGGCGACAAAATATATTTCATAACCGACTTAAATTAAAAGCAGTCAAAACTTTATACTCAAACTAAAAAGAAAAATTTGATTTTATAAATTAATAAGCGTATCGATCGAGTTTTACGAGCGTCGAGTTGGGCCGGGTTGCCTTTACGAACGCAATATCAAAAATGCAGTAAAACATGGCAAATGCCAGCCTGCGTGATCCGATCGTAACGCTCGAGAAATTTTGGTTTTTATTAAGGCTGTTTCGTGTCGTTACTCGTTAGGTTTTAATTTTACATACGAATTTTGCAATCGAATTAACGAAATAATCACAGTAAGTCTTAATTCGAAACGGCAGAAAACAGTCGATAAGATAATCAACCAAGTTTTTATACTGATATTATCGATTTAGCGATAATCGTGCCATCCCTATTGTGGTGCACGGGGGGGGGGGGGGGGGAGCGGGCATGCCCCTGCTCTGTTTGGAAAAAGTGCCTTTTTTGAAAAAAATTCTGTCCTGTTTTACTTTTCTACACCGATAAATGCTAATGCTGCAGCCAGGAGAAAAGGAATAGAGGCCTGGAAAGGACCAAAACGAAAGCCAGGAGGCGAAGAAAGGGGCAGAAAAAGGATAAAGTAGAGAGTGACAAGTTAAAAACTCGTAACTTTTATTTTTGAATAAAATAAATAAACCAAAATAATTTTTCTTACATCGTCGATGTTTTTTCTTACTTACAATTGCAAAACTCACAATACCCAAAAAAAAACTCATGGCTCGTCTCGTGGTTTGGCGAAGGAATTATAGTGTACGCGGTTTATCTTGAGTCCTGCAGGTATTTTATGAGCGGCTACGTTTTCCTGGAGGGAGCGGCTTTAATCGACGGCCGCCATTGTTTTAGTAACCATCTCGGATATCAACAAGGCACTCTGCTACCAAAAACATACAATTGATTATCTGTGTCGTTCTGCGGCGAACTCAAGATAGGCCGCGGACACTATAAGACTACCTTTTTTTGACATGTTTCTTTTTTTTTTCAAATATGGTAATAATGTTCTCTCGAACTTAGTAAATTCTTTTCACAGCTACAATGAAAACAAACGCTGCTACGAATGCCAACCGAACAATAGAGACGTTCAATTGGTAGGTAAGACGCAGTTATTGATTCTGCCTTATTTACAACTTGTTATTGATAATTAGTTGAGTACCCTTAATATGGAAGAATTTTCCCCGCTTACTTTAAGCTGTTCTTGTTGGCCAGTCAAGTATGCTGATGACAACACACTAGACAACAATTAGGCCCATTTTTTTGTTTCTTTCTTTGTTCAGTTCGTATTAGCGAGTGTTCATATCAAAAGTAGACCCCCTGGCGCCATCTAGTTGCGTGTTCTTGAACTAATAAATCTCAATCCCTAGCACGTTTGCGCAGAAGGTCCCAGCAGTCTCCATATCTAAACATACCCAACAATTGGTGGCAGCGAACAAAAGACACCAAAGAACGTTCTCAAATATCACCATCCGCCTTTACCCATTCACAAAGGATTCACAAACGTGGAGAAAAGATCCTTTGACGACCATCGTCTTCGCTTGCGCACCTTTCAGAAAACATCGGAAAATCTCGTCGCTTTTCTTAACATAGGAACACACTCTTTCTTCGGGATCAAAAAGAAGACCTTTTCTAAAGACGCTGTATGGCTGAAAGTCGGAGCAAAAGACTCCTTTTTAAAGGTCCTTGAATGCAAAGCCAGTCACTTTTTTAAAAATTTAGTCTTCAAACGTCCCTTTCGTTTCTCGTTTTCTGAAAGTGACAGGTTGAGTCAGGGAGCAAGAAAAGGTGATTCAGCACAAATCTACGAATGCCGAGCAAACGCTTAACCAAGTTCGTTTCAGACACTTTTGCTTGGCAGTGTTCATGTTTTTGTTACTAGGATCGAGAGTCGGGTAGGTTTATAAGAGTTTGGGCATGGATATTAAACTATCCGGCCAGATCTTAACGATTTTGGATGTTCGACAATATGGCTGCCACAAGCAACGTTGTTACGGGTGTTGCTAAGTGATGGAGGCGTGTTCATCATTACAGCTAGCCGGTAGAACACGTTTTTTGTTCGTATGTGGCGACATCTATTGGCAGGTATAGTGGCGGTTTTCAAAATAATAATTATCATTTTACGCTGATTTGCACGAAAAAAATTGTATTATCTGCGAAAGTATTTTTAAGTAGTTTTTAAAGTCATCACTCAGCCACAGTTACGCTATTTCTCAGCGCCTGGAATAGACAGCGACACGTTCATGCATCTAAAAGTGCTTCGAGGGAACTTCTCAGTTGGCATTCTTTTGGACTATAACTATCGCCCTCGACCGGCAGAAAGCGGAAACAAGACAAATCAATCATTCCCCTCCAATTTATTAGAAGCCAATTTCGCTAGTTCCAACAGAATACTACTGCAGCACTCCGTGGCATGCGAGAACAAAATAGTTCAGGTAGCAGCTCTGTCAATAGTAACGAGAAGAGCAAACGACGGACAAAAGCGACAGGATCGCAACATCTACAAAATGGCGACCATTTACAGTCACGCCTTCCTGCGATGGACCAATGGGAGACTGACACCCCACAAACAAAGTCATGAAAGACTCTTCTTAGTGCGTCTTTAAAGACGCAGAAAGTCACTCTTTAATGCCATACCACCTGTCCAAACTACAACTTTCCCCCTTTTTTCTTCTCATATTCTCACACTGACGTGTAGCTTCCGCGCGATTAAAAAAAAATTCACCCCGGGACGCCGTTCTTATTCAGTGTGTGGCGTCACATACGCGCGTCTTTTTGGTGGGAGAGGGGGGGGGGAGGGGTTAGGACCAGGAAAAGATGGAGGTGGAGAAACGCAACGCTTCCGAGGTTCCTTTTACTTGTGGGTACTGGGTTCCTGGCTCGATGCCAAATCGGTGACGTAGGGCTTGAGTTATGGACTCATAATAAAAGTTTGGAGATTTGCATGAAGCTACATGTGCAGTGTTAAAGGAGTTGTACTGGGGGAGGGGGGAGAGGGCCGGGGAAATGAGGATAGAGGGCGTACAGGTCGGCCATAACTGACCACGATAACTGAACTGGCCACCCTATTTGATCCGGCTACGACCAGACGACCGGCGAACTCGGGTCGCTCGGCCCGTTTCGTGGCAAACAATAGAAAATTCCAATTTTTGAAAAAAGAACCGACGAAGACGGTGAATAATACGAAGAGGTTTTAAGCACAAACGGCTTTATTGTTGAAGACATGAGAAAACAACACGGTCATACATTTTGGAACCGAAGACAAATGAAACGTGACTGCATGCAGCTGAGAAGTTACAACACATACCGAACATTTTAAACAAGTAGAAAGATTTAAAATGTGTGTTAATATTGTCGGAAGATTTCGCGCGCAAATTAATTGAATGGGGTCGTGCACAAATGACGTCATGTAAGAAGGGGGGGGGGGATACAGAATGTGACAGTTTCGGACAAGGGAGTGGGGACTTGCAAGACATTGGGTTGATACAGGGCACCGTTTCCGTGACGATATTGGTGTACGGACAGCCCCAAGCCAGAGTCCAAACCAATGTTTTAGCAGGACGTTTTATTTTGCTTTGTGAAATGCCCTTGTTCCTTACAGCCAGATCAACACTTTGTAACACGCTATTTACGAATAGCAGGGCGCACCTTGTGTGAACGCACATGGTGCACCTTGCAGTTAGTTACATACGCTGCTTGGCGTTCTATCCACTTCCGTCTACACCGGAACTTGGCCGAACGCCAAGAGCCGGGAACGAAGCTACTCTATTGTTCAAACCAGTTAGAGCCGGCTCCTACCTGTTAGCGGTTGCGCAACGTAATGCCTCAGGCTACTTCAGCCCCGCGTATAAATGCGAGGGCCTGGACCATGGGAAGGGACTTGGTGTGGGGCAGACAACTCGAAAGGTTGTCTCCCTGGACTCAGCTCAGGATAAGACCAAGCTCCTAAACTTGTTTTTTATGCCTAATATGTGTTCTCAGTGCATAGACCCCTAGCTATGCAGTAAGGAGTAAATTGGCTTTAAGATTATTCTTCACTTCAATCGTCTACTCCCTGAGTACGTCACAACTTTATAAGCCCAATAAAAATTTAACGCTATGTGACCGATATAAATAAGACCAATACGCAAAATACTTGAAACCTGAATAAGTTTTAGGGCAAATATCACTAAAAAAGACAAACAGCAACATTTTCAACGGAAGATGGAAATAAAGGCAGGCATTATTTTATTTATTCAGTCTTAAAAAAAAAAGAGCGTTTAACAAAAGATTGCAGGGACATACCCATATTAAGCCTGGAAACCCGGAATCATTATTGTACACTCGAATAGCCTTTGTTTTAAAGCTTTCTGACTTTGATGCAATGATTTTTCTTCATAATTTTATCTGGAAAACGGGCATCCCCCCCCCAAAAAAAAGGTGGGGGTTGAGGGGGGGGGGAATTTCGTGCCCCAATATAGGTGCACCCTTGTATCCTTCGAGAGAATCTACATCTTAATTCACGACGTTGCACGTCACCGAACGGTTTTAGGCCCGTTTTTTTCTTCCCAAATCCTTCGTATTCAAACCAAACTGAAGACTTTTACAAAGATCGCTAAATTTCACCAAAGAAACTACGTACACGGAGCCACCACTAGCATTCGAGAAAAGTTACCAAAACGCACTCCCTCTCCCTCTCTCCCTCCACGCACTCAGTTGAAATGGGGTTCCACCCACTTGCATCAACATTACGTGAACAGAATAAGGCGAATTTAGGCCAAGCGAACGCTGCCTTCTTCCCTGCTTCCAAAAAGAGGTTTGGAAAAAAAAAGTTAAAACAGAAAAATAGTTCTTAACACTTTTACCACTCGATTTTTTTCGGCCCTACTGAAACTTTTAAAACAAAAAAAATTTATAATAACGTCAAAAAACACTTTTTTTTCGGAATTCTTTTCAGCCTGAGTGCCTTTTAGCGGGGCGTTTGACGAAAGTCTAACTGAAAAATCGTCTAATGGAATATTTAGCTAATAACTGGAAAATCGTATAAACGGAATATCGTATAATGGAAAATCATCTAAACGGAAAATCATATAATGGATAAACTTCTAACTGGACAATACTATGCCAATTTCGTGTTAGCAACTTGTTGCGTGCGCAGCGTATCTTGAGTATTTTATGAGCGGCTACGTCTTCCTGAAGGAAACGGCTTTAATCGACGGCCGCCCATTGTTTTTGCAACCATCTAGGATATCAACAAGGCACTCTGCTACCGAAAACATACAATTGATTATCTGTGTTCGTTCGGGTCTTGAGTTTCCGCAAGGGGCTTCAAACTTATCATTGTTCAACATAGGCGAAGTAGATAAACAAAATTAAAAAAGTAATATCTGACTGCTTTAAAATTTAATTTTAATGTTGTCTATTTTCTTGCTGTCAATAACCATCTTTAAATACGCCACAATAACAAGAAATTATATTTTTGTTAAAATATGGGGGTATAGTTTGACGTCATCGAAAATGACGTCAGAAAACTGTCATTTTAACCTATTTTGGCCCATAACTGTATAATGCACATTATCGAGCCAAAAAAAATTCGTGCAATTATGGTTACCTTCCATCTTCTCTGTGCATGAAATGAGATAATCATAAAATTTAATTTCAAAGCAGTCAAATACTGTTTTATATTAATTTTTTTTACCTATTTCGCCTACGTTAAACAATGCTAAACTTGAAGCACCTTGCTGAAACTCATGTCGTCACCTCAGAGTAATGACATTTTTTGTGTGTGACAGTAATGCTAAAAGTCGACTTTTCCACACTTACGTTATTAGGAATTACAAAAAAAAGTGTTTTGCACTCCACCCTACTGACTATATACGGCCTTGGAAAAGCGGCAAAAAAAATTTGTGAAACCACATTCACCGAAATTAATCAAAATTCAAGTTTGCATTCACACCTACGAGTCACAACTCAAGATTTACCTGAGGCGATTTGGGCGTGCTCTCAGGCGAGTCAAAATGCAGATGGATAGAGGCGAACACAGACACACTAATTCGCTTTCGGCCACATTTGAATTACTTCGCAATCAATAAAATAACGTTGTTTTGACAGCCTGGAATAATTAACTCGAACGCTAGCGATTTCTATAGCGTGAAACTTATTAATGGATTGTCCCAGGGAGGAAGAATTATTACGATTTTATTACACTTGTGAAAATAACAGCTTAACTTTTCGTTTCTATTAAGTTTCGCCTGGTTTCAGCACCTCTTGAAAACCGTACTCTGAAGAACTTGAAGCAGATACGATACACTCCATATACCGAACGGATTTAAGGTAGCCTACAATACCCATTAATATAGGAAAACAGCACGTTAAACTCCTCAATAGGGGTGGCACGATTATTGATAATATCGCGATAAAAAATTTCGATTATCGTATTTCAGTTTTTCAGATTTATCGAATTATCGTGCAAACCCTCAATGCTTAAAATGTCATATCTTGGAAACCTTAATAGGTAGAAGCAAGCCGTTTGCGGCATTGCGTGTGAAATTACAAAGGCTTTCCAACCAAGTGTGCAATACTGTTGCTAGCCACTTCAGATGATTGGAGAGTTAGTTTAATTCAAACAATATTTAAGCCTTAAGTAGCAGCACAACTACTGAATTGTTTTTACGTGGTGAGGCAGTAATGGACAATGGCACGTACATTTTCATGTCTACTGGCCAAATGGCGAGTGCCGCACAATTCAAATTCGCGAAGGTAGCACTGTAGGTTTCGGCCAAAGTTGCTTTTTTAGATCGAAAAATTAAAATGGTTATTCCAGCCTCAAAATTTGTTTTGTCGAGATAGTGGGATAAACATTTTTTTTTCTCGTGCCATCCCTAGTCCTCAACCTGCAGAATGAAAATAGAAGTGCGAAAGTTAATGATGCAAAATATTGTATTGATTTTACAGTGATTTTTGCAATGCAGAAGCTTGGCGACGTGGAAATAATACGGAATGTAGATGTGCTATACAAGGTAGCCAACCCAACCCTGTTCAGGGGTTGCTTCTCACCAGCTCTTCAGAATGTACCGAATGTAGCCGACCGGAGCTGTTCAGGGGTAGCTTTTTAGCGATACCTTCATGTGCAGCAGGATAGCCAACCCAAATGTTGAAGGGGTTGCTTTTCAGTATTTCAGACGGATCGTTGGATACCACGGGTTTGCTACTTTGAATTTTTATGTACCGCAGGCAAGAACAGTACGGGGGTTGCTACGGGGGTTGCTTCTCAGTAGTTTTACCGAAGCGTCCAACAAGGGCTGAGATCAAGTACGCTCTCTTTATTTCGGATTTCCAAATCTTTGTGAACTCTGCAAATCATTGCAAATCTGCAAATCTCTGTAAATCCTGCAAATCATAGCAAATCAACACGAAATCTGCAAATATGCTTACAATCTGCTTTGAAATCTTCAAATCCAAGTGAAACCTGCAAATCAGTGCAATTCAACACGAAATCTACAAATCCACTTTCAAATCCGGTAAAATCTACAAATCCACACAAATCACTGCTAATCAGCAAAGCTGTAAATCGTCGTGAAATCCGCAAATCCAAGCGAAATCTTGAAAATCCGAACAAATCTTGCAAATCCGTACAAATCTTGCAAATCTGTACAAAACTCGCAATCCGTACAAATCTTTCAAATCCGCGCAAATCCCTGCAAATCTGCGCAAACCCGTGCAAATCCCTGCAAATCTGTAAATCTGCAAATATACTGTACCGGATTTGCCAATCTCGTACACTATGTCCTGGTTTGTCTGACCCTCTCAAATTTTACAGACACCTCACGAATTAAAAGAGTTGCTACTTGGCATTTCTTCATGTATTGGAAAAAGTCAATTAACACGTTTAAAGAATTGCTTAGCCTTTCATGACTTACTGCAAGAGAGCCAATTCACACTGCAAGCAGAATGGGAAAAGAAAAGTAAAACTTAAAATGATGCACGATTTTACTATGCGTAAGGTCGGCACCGACGAATGACAGCGAACACGGACGCACTACAGGGTAGCCAACCAACCCTGTTAAGGGGTTGCTTCTCACTACTTCTTGATGTACCGAAAGAAAGCCGACCGGACGTTGTTCAGGGGTTGCTTTTTACCAATCTCTCCGCCTTGTTAACCCAAGGGGTTACGTCCTGTTTCGCCAAAAAGAAAGCAGATTAAAGTGTCCGCGGCCTGTCTTGAGTTCACCACAGAACGAACACACATAACCGATTGTACGTTTCTGGTAGCAGAGTGCCTTGTTGATATACAAGATGGTTAATAAAACAATGGCGGCCGTCGATGAAAGTCGCCCCCTCCAGGAAGACGTAGCCGCTCATAAAATGCTTGCAGGACTCAAGATACGCCGCTCACACAATAAAAGCTTTTGCCTAGAGGGCAAATCCCGTTTTGCCAAATACCATCACGAAATTTTAGGAACACGAAATTAAAAAAATGACTTCCCTATAACGGTCAGACATTTATAGACAAACAGAATTCCGTTTTGGAAAATAATTTTTTTGTTCAAATTACGTGCCTCGCTCGTTGCGGCTAAACAACATCAGAAATCGCAACTAATCATAAATTTCTTCCAATTAGGCATCTATCTTTAACTTCTGCAATGGTAAATTTTTGAAGAATATTTTGATCCCACGAAACAGGAATTCCCGTTTGGGAAGGGTAACCATCATGTGTATACTATGTGCGCGGTGTATCTTGAGTCCTGCAAGTATTTTGTGAGCGGCTACGTCTTCCTGGATGGGGAGGCTTTAATCGATGGCCGCCATTGTTTTTATAACCATCTTGGATATCAACAAGGCACTCTGCTACTGAAAACGTACAATCGAATATCTGTGTTCGTTCTGCGGAGAACTCAAAATAGGCCGCGGACACTGTAACTAACTATTTTTGAAAGAGAACCTTGGCATTGACCTAGTTACGACCAAGCATTCTAAACAATATTTAAAGTACACGTTTTTCCGTCTGTATTGCCAGTTTTCTAAAGGCAAATAAATCAATTGGTTGTATTCTACCACTGCTTGTCTTTGTTAAATGTTTGCCTTTTAAATCCCCGTTACATAGAAATAAGAAATTAAATTTCGTATACTTAAAATTTTGTCAAAATTAGTTTTGGCAAAACGGGAGTTGCCCTTTAGGCAAAACTTTTTAATCTTACTTTTTGGCGAAATGGATTTGGCAAAACGGGATTTGGCGAAACGGGAGTTCACCAACCCGAGTGTTAGAGGGTTGCTTTTTCTCAGCTATGGTAACGGAAGGAAAGGTGCCTTTGTTATTAAGAGAGTCGATCCCGGGAAAGGAGAGCGAACAGTTGGATTTTTTCATTATCCTGACACGCAGAGTTTTAACAAGTTGGATGGATTGGAACGGGCGAGCAAGAGAGCGATCTGCGATCGAGTTTTCCAGTATTCGGAATTGGAAGAATGACGTTGAAATGGCATGGCTCGCTCGTATAGAAACAAGTTGGCTGTGTGAACGTAGCGCAGAAGAGAGGCCGGTTGTTATTCCGCTTTGGTTGAATTTAATTTATGCAACCAGCTTTTCACACTGGACGTAAGCGTTAAAGTTTTTAAGTGATTTTTTGAATATCTCATTACAGATCGAATTGATAAGTAAGGTTGGAAAGAGTGAGCCATGGTCCAGCCAAGTTAAATGACGATTTAACAAAAGAAGATTTATTCGGTTTATTTACATTCAATGTCCCCGTCATTTTCTTGTAAATTTAATTACTAGTATATTTAAGTAACGTCCACCTTACTTAACAGGACGTTTGTTTGGCTATAAGTTCTTTTACACGTGCACCTACAAGAGCATTTGATGTCAGACTCGGAATTCGAACCCATGCCCATGTCAGCTAAAAACGATAAAATGGCGTATTTTTATTTCGTAGATGCAGGCTTTCAGAACTGATCTGAATTGTTTCAAAATGGGCTGCTACAATCAACTACATGCATAAACCTTTGTAGCGCGATGCCACAGCCGTAAAAAAATGAGTTTATATTATGGGGAGTTTCACTTTACTTTTGAAATGTACACGGAAAAAAATTGATGATTTTTAATTTAAATAATCAAATGTACAATTGAGAAAATTGCATGTGTTAAAGTGCTTTTGTGCTTTACGAATCATATATTTAAACACGTAAAGCACAACAGCACTTAGATGCAATTTTCTCAATTGTACGTTTTGATTATTTCAATTAACAATCATCAATTTTTATCCGTGTACACTTTAACAAGGACAGTGAAACTTCAATCACATAACCCTTTTTTTTTACGGCACACTTGACGTTTTTGTTTGTAATGTGATGTCAGACTAAGGATTCGAACCTACGCCCATATAACGCTTTAACAGGTTGCTTTTTTTTTTTTATATATATTATGTGATGTACTGCAAGAGAGCCAAGTGACGCTGTTAATGGCTTGCTTGTTAGCATTTCGTGACGTACCACTCGAGAGCCAAATGCAGGGCTCCCAGTCCTCCTATATTTCCTATTTTTTTTATAGGATTCCTATAAAGCTCCTATAAATCGTAAAATGCTGCAATATTTCATATATTTACTTGTTCCGATCTAAAATATTGCCCCGTTAGGGGCATCCTACGCTAATTATTTGGATCCGGAAACAAGAACATCTATCTTCCCCTTCATTGGGTGCTGCAAGACGACACGAAAACTGAACATCATTATTGGTCGAGCAGTCAAACACGGCCAAGTAGCATCTACTGATCGTGTACATGCACTCAAAAGTGTTGATGTTTCCTATTGTACTGTAGGACAACAAAAAATATAATTATAGGACACTCTCCCACTGCATCCAGGCTAATAATTACCATAAACCTATAAATTATGTTTGATTTTTCCTATAAAGCTCCTATTTTTTAACAAAAACTTCCTTATTTCCTATTTTTTATCCATTGAAGTAGGCTGGGAACCCTGCAAATGACACAATAAGGGATTCTTCTTAGCATTTCGTGACGTATCACAGGAAAGCCAATTAGCACTGTTAAGGGGTTGCTTCTTAGCATTT
>JAHWFP010064174.1:0-62033 GCA_023313725.1 Lithobius niger
AGGACTGCTAGAAACGATAGGAGAATTGTTAGCAGAACAACAATGGTGGAGAGACTGACTAAGCACCTTTTTATTTGATTATTTGTCATCGAGCATTAAATTAAACGAATTTAAGTTAAGATTTAAAGGTAAGTATTTTGAGGAAAGTCAAAATCACAATCTAGCCAGCAGCATCATGCATTCACCAAACATGAACACAGATTTTGAGGAAGAGTTAAAAACACTAAGATAACATAGACTATGTGTTCAGCATACGTTAACATTTAAATTGTGCTTGAAGATAGGACAGAGAAGCATGACTCTGCTACAAATGTTAATAAAAATAAGAACAGGTACAATTTTGGGGATGGTAGTGAATCAACAAAAAACTATGTTGGCTAAAATACTAAGTAACAATGGTGCACACATTGTTAATCTTAATGTGGGGATATATTAGAACCAGAATTTCAGAAATAAGTTTTCTTTAAGTTTACTTAAAAGACGAGCTTACAATATTTCAACAATTTGTACGCTTACAATAATGCACGATGTTTTACGACAATTCACAGTATCAGAAATTTGTGGGTTAGGAACTTGGAGAGGCACATATTTAAAGACAAAATAGTTTGACAAGTAAACTTGTTTTAACAGTGTTTAGCAATCTGTTGAACGATTGGTACGTATAACAACTAGTGTTCTATTATGCAAAACGACGCCACTTGCAGGTCAGCCGACACCCAACTTACTTAGAACTGAAGGTTTTAATCTAAACCGTGGAACCGTCAACAGGGAATGTTTGGTGCAACAACAGGTTAACACAAACACATTACACAACGGCCGCTAAGTATTGTTAAATAGCTACATCATTGGGTAAAGGTTAAATACAAACGAAAGTCTTACCAAAATAGTTCACAACTATTTGTGACACACTTTATTCAAATTTAACCCTTTAGACAACAAAGTATTTTTTGTTAAATTCTTGATGATGGTTCAGTAATATGTTGTAAACCTGTTGTAGCATGTAAAACGTTCCCTAACATGGTCTAAACCTGCTGCAGCATGAAGAAAGTCCCCGAACATGGTCTAGCTCTTATGAGTAACTCACGACTTTTCAGTTTTGTTCTCAATCAATAGTGTATATTTGTTAACATAACAAACAAGGTGTTAGAACCAAGGACAATATGGTAGTTACCATTGTTGCTGTGTTACATCAGACCTCTAAACAACAAGTTCTTAGTGAACCTCAAGGCACCACTATATATATATTTTTCCTAATTTATAATACGAGTTGTTCTTGTTCTTGTGTTTCATGGAATCATACATGTGGTAACCATCGCTATCAGATTCCCAAAGGCGTAGTATAGTAGGGGTTGTAACAATAAAACAAATCATCTCAAGCTCAGCACGGTACAGCCATAATATATTCTCTCCACATAAAACGATAAAGCAAAAAAAAAATAAGATGATAAATTCAGAGTTAATGTTATGGGGCAGACCTCATGTTAGGTCTAAGAGGTTGCTGCAATGTTACAGTAAGACAGGAAAAGCCTAAATGAATGCTGGCAGCTAATTTTCAGTTTGATACAAAACCCAATGTCTTTGAATACTGAAACTCGAAGAGAAGCTAAGATAATTTTAAGTTTTAACAGCTTGCTACAGCTAATGCCTGTCCTCCTTGCCAGCAGCCAAGTCCTCTAATCCATAAATTTCAGAAGATATTCAGCATGCCTTTGATGCTACACCTCTTGCTATACTACATCTACACACCTCACACACTCAGGCATTAAATGGAAATGTAGACATAGCTAGCCAAAAATGTACGTCTGCTGACTAAGTGTGTCTTAACCAAGATCAATACCAAAGAACTTTCGCTCAATGTTCTTTAACGATGTGAATACGTAAACTGGTTTAAATTTTTTAAACTGTTAAGAAAGTCTATGCTACGGACACTAATTTACATGGTAGGCATTAAGTGAACTTAATTTGCTTTTTGCTTACATGACAATCAGCAGACAGAGCAGATACTCGATTTGTAAACTTAAAGGAAGCGTAAATAAAACGCAGGACATGTACTTTTAGCTTGTGCTTCACTGTATGTACGACATTTGCAATTGGCCGAATGGCACAAGACTATTTAGTATTTACGTAAACAAAATGCCGTTTTGGGTTTTTAAAAAAATGAATGACCAAAAGCTAATGGGTTGACAGAAGTCAATACTAGTTTAGCCGCTAAGATTTGAAACCGTAGAGAAAAAAAAAATGATTTAAGTTTTAAAAGGATGGATTTAATATCGTAGGACTCCTTAAAGGCCAATGTAACAATACTAATTTCCCTATTGTACTAAACCATAATACCTTTCATTTAACAAGTTCTCTGTATTCTGGAAAGGTACCTTTTTATAACTAACCTGTTAATCATTAAGTCGTCAATACAACTAACTGGCACAGTAACCCAGGGGAGATACAATTAACAGGTATCAGAATCGTAACAAACGTGACTCTGTCTACCATGTAAGTTAGCTTTGTCAACACAGTAATGTCTGTCCTACAGTTAAGGTTTATGAAGTTAGAAAGTTTAAAGATTTGCTACTATTTACTACGTGCAGAAGAGTTGGAAAAAAAATACTCTTAGAATTTTATTAAATAGCATTACAAATGTCAAGCACTACGGAAACAAATCTACAGAAAGCATTCCATGCAAGGCTTCTTTGTAAAATTACTACAAAAAAAAAACTTGAGTACTATTTTGATTTTTAATAATTACCAACTTGATAACAGCTAAACATTACGGGCGATACATTTTCAGCAGAATTATGGTAGTACGGAATAGCTACAAAATGTTTAAATCTATTGCTCAAAACTACATCAGTTATTAAAATTTGTCCAAGAGACCTGGAAGTAGTTTTTATTACGACGGGGTGAAAAAAGCTCTGCTGTGTTAAGGCAGGAACTAAAAAGTAAGTTCATTACATCAGTACATTTTGTTACAACGTATTGCTTTATGAAGAATTTTACAGGAACATAGGATATTTAATAAGCATTTGTAGAGATATGTTTATCATTATATTTGATAAAATGCAGTTCTAAAGTCACAGCATGGAGCAAACTTGTCGTACTAAATGGTTGTGAGCAAAATACCGAATATATTTTAATTTCATTTGAAATAAGATTCAATAATTTTATTAATATTTTTATGCATTTGAAGCTTCCACGTAGGTTAATAATATTTCATTCTGGTCGCAATATCAAGAAAGGTGCAGAATAAAATCAACACTAGGGTGCCAAATCCTATCTGCCATCAAATGGATAGATTCAATGCAGAACATCGATCCTTACAATTACCCAAACTAACTTCAAGTTGGATTATTGCTTAATACACCATTAAGACTTTGACCTTTACTAAATGCAGAGGTTTCAGCACCATTACGAAAGTGCTAAAAGCATTAGTGCTGAATGCTTTATTTTTGCTACGAGGTTCCATGCTATTGTTGTTTTGCTTACTTTTTCATCTTTAGGTTACTAGTACGAGAGCAGAACGCATCAGTAAATCGAAGTTATGTGAATTGCGCACTTGCGTGAAAGTTAATGCCGTCAACAGTTACATTAAGCATCCAGTGCTTTTAAACAACGCACGAGCTAATGAACTAACCGGTTGATTTATAAAAAGTATGGACACATGCGGTTTACAGGTTTAGCTGAATTTTATAGTACAGTGGTCCACTTATATACTGAGAGTACCATAAATATAATGCGCAACTAAATGGGCAACTAAGACACAAAAAGCAAAAGAAAAATTTAGGTTCGTCAACGAGCCATAGGAACATGCTTTCCGAATCTGTCGGCAGCCTCACCATGCCAAATGCAACCCAAAAAAAATGGTCAATTGTCTGTTGCAGCAGCCAGCATACAATACAACACATTGCATTGTTTGACGGCTCAAGCACTACATTATGTACAGAAATAGCTTACTTGGTAAATCCAATGAAGTCTTCATGATTTGTATTCATGTACGCTAATTCGGTGTCCACTAGCATCATAATTTGATCTTTTGTTCTCACTTCACGTTCCCGAACATGAGAAGTAATAATTCGTTCCGTTTCCTCTCTTAGTCGTGGATAACGACTCATCTAAAACAAATGGGCATGATTTACATCGTTAATGGTCTCAAAATAAACTGTATAGCTTCATTATTTGTAAAATTTTGCTCTTTGTGGCATGCAACATCCTAGGACTGAAGTAATCTTAATAAATTTACGGGCCAATCCTTACCAATGGCTTACCAGTAGTTAGGCAATAGGCATGTACATCAGTTAACTGCATATATTGCTATCGATACCTTGCCAGCTGGTTTACCGCGAGTAGCCAGATAGCAAAAACACCTGTCTTTAAATAACATCCGAGTCCTGCGTGTGACAACCTGGCATGTTGTACATATGTATTTCATCCACTAACACAGCATGTGATCACATCATATGTTGCAACACTCTTTTACAGTGGACACAAACATAAACACATCCTCTCCTACCACTTGCGATCATAAAGTTTGCAATCCGAAACAAAGTGTACACCATACACTTTACAGGCATGATCCACGATACAGGAAACAAGTTAAAAATTACCGAAATCTCCATATTTGCCAAACTAATCCCTCCAGCACATGTTCCTCAAAATTGTATGCTAACTTTACGATTTTACTTACTTTTTCAGAAACCCTACGAATAACATTGCAGAGCTCTGTAACCACTAGATCAACACATTTAAGAGATGGTTCTCTCAGCCTCATGATTTGCTTCTTTACAATGGCTTCAAAAGCCATATCTGGTGTGAAGAGACCAACTCTAAAAGAAAAGAGCAATATAGTCAGTTGCAAGTAGCTCAAACAAAAACTACATTAGCTAATTATTTCAAATACGATGAACCAAATGGTGTACTTACCGAATACCATGAATGTTTCTAATAGCAAATGCTATTTCACGTCTGAGCTCTTTTTCGTCAAACTCCATCTAGATAAAAATTAGTGTGTGTAACTAAAACAATTCCCTATGTAACATAATAAAAAAATATGTCAGCCTAACCGTAATTTGAACTAATTTTGCTATTGAAACAAAGCTCTTATTTTCAGTTGCTAAGTCTGTACGTATCCAGTGATACCTGCCAAATTGCAAGTCAATCTGATCAATTTAATGGAGCAAGCATAACATGCAATGACATTTTTAGAAAAGAGCCAAATAGTTAGTTTGGTACATACATGGTAAACTTGACTGCTTTTTTGAATTGACCCCCGTATTAAGCTTAGCTTAAAAATCATACTTTTGCCCTTAGGCTAGCTGTTAGTGGTTCTCGGACGCTTTCCAAACCTGTTGCCAAGGCATCAATTTAATAATAATAATAATTACTTTAATAGGTAATGTATACATTACCTTAACTATTTCAAAGGGAAAACATTCATGAAATAATCTGACAACAAATAATTGGTGTCCGATCACGTCAGAAAATTTTAAAACACTGGGACAGCACGGCAACACGACTTGCCGGGAGTATGCCCCGACGATGAAGATGGTTGCGAGTCAGCACTTGCATGGCACTTCTGGTGCAAGAATTCACCTATCATTGGGTGAGTTGGTTAGAAAGAAGCAGAATTATTAACTAGTCATGAATTTTAGTCTTAATAAAGACAATAATGCACAAATTTAATTGTGAAGGTATTCTGGGACAAAGACAATGCACGCCTATGTTAATGTACTAGAAAGTGTGTGTGAGGGAGTATTCGCCACTGCTCGCAACATGGTGGCATCTTGTTACGTGTGAATCGTACAGGGATACTACAAGGTGGCGTTATTAAGAAATTCACCTGTACAGTTAATGATGAAAAACGATAATTTTAACAGGTAAAATTAGTTTTTACTAGCATAAATACTTACCTTCAGTAATTATGCTAAAATCACTATTTTACGATTTCGCTGCTCATTTTTAAAAACAAAAATCCCGATTTTTAGGTTTCCTTTTAAACTTCTCTCCACTCCCGCCTGGCGCGCTGCCTCTCCTTTCCAAGGACAGCGCCCTCTAGTCTGATCCCATCATCACTTTTTTGAGCACTCCATCATGGATGGACGTGCGTCGCGTCGCTCCATTTTTTCTTTTGTGTTGAGTTTTTAATTTGGAACGTGCAATGGCCAGCGATCGTGTTGCACAAATTTAATTGTGAAGGTATTCTGGGATAAAAACAATGCATGCCTATGTTAACGTACTAGAAAGAGTGTGTGAGGGAGTAATCGCCACTGCTCGCAACATGTGGCATCTTGTTACGTGTGAATCGTTCAGGGGTACTACAAGGTGGCGTTACTAAGAAATTCACCTGTACAGTTAATAATGAAAAACGATAATTTTAAAAATAAAATTAGTTTTTACTTATCCTAAAACAGTTACCTTTAGTTTTAGCTTTAATTCGTTTTATTTGGAGCGTAGCTCCACTATGAAGACACTCCAATGAAATCTTAGACAGCGCATCACGCGAAAACCACAAGGACTATCCAACCAAACTTTGCATGCAGTAGCACGGGAGTCCCGACAAGGTTTATCAAAAGAAAATTCCGGAATCGATCATGGGGGTTGAGGAACCACCAGGGTAACAAAATGGACCAATAGCAAGAGCCAAAATCAAAACAACGACGAGACGCGAAGCCGTTTCTAATTGTTCAAGGCATCCGATTGTTAAAAGATTAATTATTGATGATAAACAGGCGGCGTTAGGTGGTAATAAACCAAATTCAAGATATTTTCACTTTTCGTCGACCGATTTGGACGTTTGAATACACCGTTTTCACGGTTTTTTCACCACCTTTCCAATGGCCCAAACCCCAAGCAGCTGTCTTATTGTTTAGAAATTACAAGGCAAATCCGATCCGATCCGATTGACAGCCAAACAGCAAAGAATGCGGAGCCTGCTCCATTATGTCGACAGTCGAACTGATGACGGCCGTAGTTAAATGCTCAAAACCTTCAATTTCCCTTTTAAGGGGCTTCCATTCCTCCCAGCCAGGTGGTGTTGCATGCCAACTCCTAGCATGCAATGCCCCTTTCCATCATTTTGCGTTTGCAGAACTCATCCGTTTTAGCTGACTTAGTCCAAAAGGAGGGGCAAGCTAAACCCTAAGCAAAATTTCCTGACGATACCAATAAGTCAACAAAATCAAAGGTGCACCTGAAACACATACGCAGCATATCCACTTCATTAGCCGGGCATTACTCTTTGCTGACCGGGTAAGGCAAGGAGAAAACCGGCAGTTAGCGGTTGCACCCACAGCATCCCCCATTAGGACAACGTTGGAACACGACAACTCGTTGGCTACCAGATTGAGCTTCCCGGAGCTATGTTTGGGAAGCAGCATTACGCGAAACTGGAGGCACAGAGAGAAAAGGAATTACTCATTACGCTCACTTTCAAAAACAGGATTCCCACCACCCCGACGCACAAACGCGACCACAGTGGTGTTGTTGGACATGACAGCAACAAACTTCCCAGACAGAAGGGTTGACCATGTTTAAATTGCATAGAAGATGGCCCCGAGTGCAAGCATGTTGATGTACAGGGCCGCTTCGGCAGATGTCCAAATCCCTGCAGCAAGTCAAGTCGTTCATGTGAGCTCCCCGGCCCACTGTTGAAGCATCGGTGAACAGGCACAAATCCGGGCAAGGGTCGTGAACCGGAATTCCCAGTCAAGTGTTCGGGGTGAAACCATCAAAGAAGAGTCCCACGGGAGATTGATGAGAGGGACTTGGTCGTTCCATGTGGACCAAGGGGACCATACGCCATGCCTGAACCAATGCATCGGGCGCATCTGCCGGGCTCCGAGGGGAACAAGAGACTCACAGTCTATCTGGCCGATGACAGCACCAACTCCCTTGCGGAAAGAGAGGCCGAAGAGCCGCAGACCCGAAGTCCGCAAATAGTGACAGGTCAAACCGAAGCGCTTGAAGGAGAAACGAGGTGGATTTGTGCGAAAAAGCCGATCGTCTGAGTAAATGTGACATCGGATCTTCTTGGTGTGAAGGAAGGCCAGATCGGGACAGAGCACTGGCGTGAACATGTGGGGCACCGTCGCCACGCCGAAGGGGATGACCTCGAAGTGGTACATCAGGTAGCTGGAGACGAAACATAACAGCTTGTAGACGGACAGGCGAAGGGGAACATGTCGGTACGCATCCTCTAGGTCAACAGCCACCACAAACTCCCCCTTAATCACATATTCCCGTACCGATGCCAACGTTGCCATCTTGAAATGATAGATGGTGAGGAACGAATTGAGATGTCAGATTCAAGACCAGTCGCATCCTGCTGTTCTACTTCGGGATAACCAATGCAGGACTGCAGAAACGCGGGAATCTGTAGTCCCAGAGGTGTCACTGATTCACTACGCCTACGTTTAGCCTTATCATTCAACACAGCACTGGAGAGTTACAGAAACGCCCAACATGATCTGTGCCCGAAGCAGCCGCAACACCCAGGGGTGTCGATCCAGGTAGGAGAACAGGCGAAGTGACGAAGCGAGGACCACCAAGCACATTGTCTGCAGACTTACCACGACTTAGAAGAGCCCGAATTTACCCCAACACAGTATCCATCACAACACTGATCAAGTTTGAAACAGCCACCGGAAATGTAGGGTTTAATGGAGTGTGAGACGGCAGCAAAATGGGCGACACAGATGTTTTGTCACAAAAGATGGCGTTGTCAACACCACGCTATTCAGGTTAGCATCGGAACCGATCACAAACATCAGAAACAGGCACAGTTGGTAGTGTTGAAATCGGAGCACTAATAATCACTCGGCTGCTCATGGAACTTGCAGAGGCAGGGCTACCAATACGACGATCAGTAGACAACCATTTTTGATCCGACGTCGTCTTCTGTTTTTGCAAAATGGTCTTAATCTCCTTCACAGACTGTGAAATACAAAGCACACACGGATCCGTAGAAAAATGACAGCTATGGCACTTCCGACACAATGGTGCATACATTGTGCATACATGAATTAGCATCTTGCAATGCGAGCACATCGTCAAAGGTCTGAGACATTAATTCAAAATCTCGGCAGAGAGCACGCAGATGTCAGAGTTGGGCGAATGCTCTAAAAAAAGTAGAGGGGCGTAGCATGCTGGGAGAAGCCACGCAACGTAACCTGGCGGTAAGTATTTTCTAAACTAAAGGTCAGTATTTTCAGATAGTAGTGAAAACTGAATTTACACTATGGCATCCTCAAAAACCTTCTAAATCCCAAGCATTTAAAAGTAGATTTTTAGCACACTTGGTAAGGTTTAACGAGTCCCTTTCCACTTTACAACTATAATGTACGATATTTCCATTCGAAGTTAGCAACCTAACGGTTTTGAAGCCGCCAATGTATTACTTTGTGCGTATTTGATTCCATTCCACACCCCTTTGTCACTATAAGTGGAATTTAATTAGGGGTTTGTTTACATAATTTTTGATCTCTTACACCATTTAGTATATATTCACCTAGACCCAACTTTTTAGCAACCCTGCATGTCAGTATCTATAACTGCCTGGCTAATCCATCGAAACCAAGATTAACCAATATCAACTGATGATTCAACATATATTGAAGCTAAAAGAGACCCTAATTAATCATCTAATTTCTGTTGAAGAAATCAAATCATAAACACAGCTTGCAAGTTTTATAACAAGATTTAAGTGATAGTCAAACGCCCTGTATGTTACAGGAAAACATTTTGCTTTATATTTTGGAATTGTAATGCATACATTACCTTGACTATTTCAAAGGGAAAGCGTTCATGGAATAATCTGTTAATTCGAGCACCACCAGACAATTCCATAGTATTGATTGCAGCCGACCCCGAACCTTCTATACTTCTCTCAAAATCGGACTGAACCTGTTGGATCATCCTGGAATGGAATGTTTCCCAGTCAACTTTTTGTCTTACTTTACATGAATTGCACTTATAAATCAGCGCACTTACTGCAACATAGCCTTTGTTTTCCTGGAAGGATCATCAGGCCGGAAATTTTTGTACTCTTCAACGTCTTTCTCCAGGGACAACATCTGACGCTGAAGTCGGTCTCGTAATGCTGGCAATGTGTCGCGAATGTGGTTTGTCAACTGCTGATTCAACACCCGTTGGAGGTAGGGTGACCCTAACCGATCAGCCAAGTTCCTGTCAAAGAATTAAATGATCACAGCATGTTATTTATAATACGATATTAAAATGTAACAGCCAAGATCAACACATATTATAAGACCTTACTAAACAGAAATAAATTACAGAAAAATTAAGCAAATCGAGTTTAAATCAGGTAAAGTAATCAACACACTAACTTAATGGACTATTTATTCTGTGTTTAAAAGAGTTTTCCTCCCTTCGCCATTCTCTTACCTATAAGAAGGATGACTAAGAAAGAATTTCCTCTCAGCAGCCATTGCTGCTTTAATGTCTTTTCTGCCTTCAATATCTTTTTGACTTCGGTTTACAACACCAATATACCCTAATTTTGAAAAAAAAAAGTTAAAATACGAAGACCCATTCACACACCAGTTATAGTTTGAATCCAAAGCAAAGCACTCACCGCGTCGAAGAGGAAGAAGTTTATTTTCTAAAATATCTTTTGCGTCAGTTCCTTCATCCATAAGATCTAATTTTGTTATAACCCCAATAGTTCGTACACCTATGACAAAAATAAAATCGTATTGAATTATTTAAAATTAAAGTCTACGCATGCATCCACACTATTTCTCAGGCAACCCCAACACTGCCAAAAAACAAGCTTTCATTATATTGTGTTAAGCCTTACGTCACAAACGACATTAGTTCCAGTTACAGAACTTTCTTTCAGCACTAAATTAAATAAAACAACTAGATCCAACAGTAATTTGGAAAAATGTAAAACTATCTGATAAAAAAAGTTATTTTTTTTAACCTAATAACCTCCTTCGATTAGAAATAGCTAAAATAAATAAAACTACCTAAGGTATTTCAAACTCTCATCATATGTCTAATCTGGTCAATTAATAGGAGAAAGACGAAAGTATTTTTTGAAACCATGTTAATCTCAAGAGTGCCGGTCATAAACTTTTAATTTCATTACCCATAAATTCTGTGATAACTTTATGTTTGAACTTTACTTATAATGCCGTAATGAAATATTTAGTTTTATTTTGATTACTGATTAGCTGGTCTGTCACTGAAAATCCCAAATAAATGTACAATTTGTTCAATACAAATTTGAAATTAACTGGCATCGAAATGTTCTCTGGACTTTACCAACATTAGTCTTTCCAGCTTGATGTGATCATTGGGGTTACCATTATTACAGGTCATTAGAGATGCACAACCATCTGTACTACAAAAATTATGAAAATAAAGACATAAAAAAAAACACATTGAACACAGGACAAGACAGACCACACGAAAGGATGGAGTAAGGCATACTCATCAACATACAGATCACTCAAAATATTAAGCAAAGTCAGCACTTCAGAGTGCACTTGTGGAATGATAAGACCAATTTTAATATTTTATACAAATATTTGTTTGTTGCAATAAACATTTATTGGGTGTAAACCAGACAACGAATAATGAAGACTAAACTGTAGTAATTTTGCTGAACCTGCATACGCTGGCCACAGTCTGATCAGAAGCAAATATCGGTAATAAGTTAAACTTAATATTTAAATTATGATCACTTGGGCTACTAGTAATCAAAACCAGTTTCTAATTCTAAGTCGCTAAACCTAAACAGCACACAATAAATTTTTCTGCTGTTGCTTCAGCTGCACTTGAATCAGCCATTATTTAGCTGTTCAGATAATTGATGAAAGAGTGAAGCAACAATAAAACTCAGTAAGCAACATTGTATTACTGAGTGGCACCAGAAAAGGTTGGTCAGCACAGCCTTTACATGTAGCATGCTATGAGCCTAAATGCATTTTGTAGAGCTCCACACTGAACACATTAAAAATATAAATACCTTGAATGTATTCAGAATTATGTAAGGCGAAAATTTGAACTGAAATATATTTGCCAGCAAGAAGCAAACATCACAAAAGTAGGTAAACATTTTACAGAATCAATTATTGGGGAGCTTGCAAGGCTTACAGTGGGCAGTGTCAATAAAAACTCGCTATCAAAGATCGGCCAGAAGAAAAAAAAATGGCAATGTAAAAGCTAGTGCGAATGAGACTCCTAATTTCGTAAAACCAAATACTGAGGACTACAAGTGGAGAGATAATGTTTTGCCCATTTTTTGTGAAACGTTACATACAATTCGAAGTTTTCAGTACAGAATACGTTCGTTTAACAGCGAATTTTCAACAAACACTTGCAATTGGTGAGTGCTTTTGTCTTCATCAGCTATTCGGACGTTTTGTTTATGCGCTACATCGCTTCCCTATTGCATTGCGGCAGACGACTTTGAAACATCTGCCCAATGCATGAAGAAAGTGCAGCAGAGTGCAAGAAACTCAACAAAAGGTATTGACTGTCTGATGAAGACAAACATTCTCACCAACTACAAGTATTTGTCGAAATTTCACTGTTACACAAACTTATTGTTTTCTGAAAACCTTGAATTGTGTGTCAAGTTTCCAAAAAGTCAAGCAAGAAGTATAGTCAACTAATTTTGCATTAAACATTGTTCTGTATTCCACTGACTATTACACAACGTGTTGTTTTAGATCGCTAGATCCTTTAGTTTCACTGTAACTACTTTACAAAAATATAACAACAAAAGATCTGTCCTGTGTCCAAATACTTCACCTAAACAAATTAAAATCAGAATCAGACTACTGCTGACAATTTTGTACAGATGGTTGACCAGCAATTTAATTAGGATGGCAGCAATCCGAAGGCTGATTCAATTTTTTTCAAGTTATCACACAGGAAAGCTTGAAACCAAACAGACAAAAAATGCACAAAACAAGACATACAACAAATACATACGCAACAGAACAATGAGATTTGATTCAGCCTTTGAATCACGCTAATCTCCCCCTTTTTGAGCTTGAGCCATTGTATCAATTTTACAAGCAACATTTAGGAACAAACAAACTTCGCAACCCTTCATAACTAACCATCCCTAAACAACAAGGTCTAGACAAATCAAAATTCGAAAACTCGTCAACTGTGACAGTTTGCATATCGGTTAATGACGAAATATCAAAGTAAAATAGGTTTTAGTTGGTTTTATCATAAATGTACCAACAAACTGGGTTTGATTATTATCAATTGCTAGCAAACTAATCCTTCCTCATACCCAAAAAATAAAAGTTAAGCGATATGCCAATGTAGGATGCAATTGACTAGCTAACTGAAAAGATTAAACATAGTATTCATAGGGTTAAATTTTAGAACACGAAAATCTAACTTTCTATTCTAGGAGCTATTGCAACAATAATGGTGCTTCAGTTTAACACACAATTGTGTACATAGGCTGCAAACCAAGAGTTCTTTAATTTTTGGTTTTTGCTACAATGGTCAACGTCTCACTCAAGCTGGTGGAGTCGGAAAAAATTTGATTCCCTTAAACCAGAGTGGAAAGCATAAAGCAGGGCAGCATTCTGCTCATAGCCACGGTTTGGATTAGTATGCCACAAAGATGGCTTTGGCTCTTTCCCTCTGCACTTCACTTAATTAGTCCATTCAAAGCAACTTTTTAATAAACAATTTTCGAGATGTCTAGTATTTTTATACTCTTAACTAGTGTTGGGCAGTAAACTGGTTTTCACAGTGGGTACCAAATACCACACATTGTGAACATATGAAATAAAGGTTCTAAAATAATAACAATAGTTTATTTAGTCCTTGTTTGTAGGGCTCAAAGCAGTGCAAGAATCAGTAGTTAGAGATCAACAATAGTAAAACAGAGTTCTGAACAATGCACAAAAGTGGGGCCAACATTGCATTTCTTTGATGCAAAGCAGCATTTTGTTTTATTTGCATTTTTACTTGGGTAGCATGTTTAATTCAAATTTAAAAAAAAAGGTTTATTTAAGTAAAAAAAATGACTTACTAACACGTGGTAAAATAAATATGTTAAGCTTATATCATGGGGGGAAATCAATAGAATTTTTCCATAAACTCTATATCAACAAAACAAATTTTTCAGTAAAATTTGTTATTATTTAAAAATCAAGTGTTGGCAGCATGGCACCATAATACCAGATAGCGCCTCATTCATAAGTAGCGGCAAATACCAAGTACTGGAGTACTAAGCTTGGTACTGGTGCCGGCTGAAAAATTTCTGGTACCGCCCAACAGTATTCTCAACCATTAACTGAGAACCCTACTCTTGTGTTTAGAGCTTTGGAGCATTTGCTTACCCAATAATTACTTTTCAGTGGTTTAATAGGTATGTATGGGTCAGGTAACTTTTAAGCATAAATCTCCAGACCGTGGCACAAAGAAGAAAAAAGAAGTGTTCACAAGAGGAAACCCGCCACCAGAAGAATAATTGTCTATTAAAATAGTTTTACACAGACGAAAAAAAACGTCGATAGTTGAGGTTTCTCCAGTTTGCAATTAAGAAAGTTTGAGAGCCGGGGGTTTGTACTAATACAACCTTAAGGTTGTTAGGTTACACAAAAAGATCCCACCGAAAGCAAGTTTGGAGCGTCAAAGCTCAGCAATCTGAGTGAATATGGACAAAGATGCAAAGAAGGCACAGGCAAGGCTGACTTTTTTTTTGTATTTCCAGCTGTGGTTGAAGGCGGTCCGAGAGAAGATACTATGTATCCATACCTTGAGGGTCAACCTCTTTGGCTAACTTGAGTGCATCTGAATTTGCTAAATCAGTGTTGGCAGGAGAAACTGCCAAGATTAAACAAGTCTCTTTTTTAATAAAAGTCATGATCATATCGTGAATTTGTTTTTCTATGTCTGGTGGCTGGTCTCCTATGGCAACTTTCGTTAGGCCCGGGAGATCAATCAGGGTGATGTTGAGTACTAGAATATAAAAAAAAAGCATGCAATTAGAAACACACAAATAAAATGTGACAGTCTACACTGCAAAAGTCTGACGTCATCATGAAAAATACCAATGCGTCTCAGTTATAATAATTCAACAAACAGGGATCAAAAAAGGAACACTCACAATGGCAACACGCAAATACATGCATGTTGGTGTTATTATATTACTGCTGAAGTGTTCACTATCAGTCAATTGTTGGGTCATTTATAGTCTTATTACTTGTCGTAATTCACTTAATAGTAATTCACCTATCGTATTCAGTTTCCCAGTTATACGCTTTCTAACAGGAAAAAATCTGTATTTCACATTCATGGCTGTACTTGATTAGAACTTATGTGCACTGATTTAACACCAGCTTGCATGCATGCAAATAATTTTCTCTAACAACTCAGACTTTTGGGGATGGAAGACTGTCACAGCAGTACCAACGCAATTTACCATCCGGATCAACTTCTTTGGCCATTTGCAATGCATCCGAGGTAGCCAAATCAGCATTGGCAGGGGATACTGCCAAAATCAGACAGGTTTCCTTCTTGATGAATGTCAGTATCATTTCACGGATTTGGTGTTCAATATCGGCCGGCTGGTCACCCACAGGGACTTTGGTCAACCCAGGGAGATCAATTAAAGTGATGTTCAAGACTACAATATAAACACCAAGTATTACAGAGTGTCAAAAGGGCTAGACTAGCCCGAAAAATGAGGCACAACAGCAATGCAAATCAAAAAGCTGCCAAAAGGAGCGTTTGCCTCTGGGTTGTATTGGACACGCTCAAGAGAGAAAACTGTGCAAAGGGTTAACCATTCGTGAGAGATACTAGAAGGACTGAAGATGTAGTTGATGTGTAAAAGAAAGGTCTTGATTAGCATATGCACAAAAAAAAAGTTGCCAAATTGTGAAATTAGGGGCTTCAAGAGGCAAAATAGGCAAAATGTTTCCTTTGGGGTTTTTCTTCTTGGGAGTAAGGCGAATTTAGTTAGGCCCAAGTTAGGGTTCTCTTGTTTGGGTATTTGTTAGGCCCTTTTTAGGTTTTTGGGAGCTTAAGGTGAAACGTGGGTAAGCCGAGCAATGGCTAAGCCTGGGCCTTAAGTTCCATTGTGTAGTTAGGCCTATGCTGCTAGTTAAGCCTAACGTGTTCAGATCTTGCTGAAATTTGGTAGGCATATGCAGAAGGGTCTTGGGGATCCGTTTTTTAGGGTTTTTGGCGTTAAGCCTATTTTTAGGCCTATTTTGGGTTTTGAACTTGGGAGGTAAAACGAAACGTTTTTACTTGGACAAATTTTTATTTGAGGCTTAGTTTGGCTGTAAAGCCTACTTTAGAATTCTTGGATGGTTTAGTGAAGGGGGAACACTAACTTTAGCGTTTGGGTTGCCTTATGGCAATATTTTAATTTGGGCTTAATAATAAGCAATTTCTTGTAATTTGTGTTTGGTAAGCTCATAAAGAGCAATATTTCTGCTACGGTTTTTTTCCCCAAAGGGTTTTTTTTTCCATAAATCAACCTAATTTTCGGCTTTTAGAACTAACTTAATTATAGTGTGGAGAATGAGTTGTTGTAGTTTCAGGTTTTACTTAAACCTACGCTTTTCGAATTTCGATGTCCAGTTCTTAGTTTGCCCATTCTTGGTGGCAATGTTCGAAGTTTGGGTTTGCCCATTCAGTGGCATGCACAGTTGCATGTTTGTTTACTTTCATGTTTGCTGGGGCCAATGGCCAATCTTAGTCTTGGGTGTCCATTCTTCCATAGGTGGACATTATCTATGTCTTGTGATTTAATTTCCGGTTCCTGCCTCTAGAACCCCCCTCAAACTTTATATTACCCACAATACCCTGGCTGTTTCGCGGTTGTCAGGGGCAACCAAATCATATTTAAGCAAGGGGGCCAGCATGGAAAAATCAGAAAGCCTTCGGGCCAGCCAACTGGCTGGTCCTCCCTCAACCCCTGCTAGGTCTTCTAGTTAGGGGGATTTTGGCTTTTAGGCCTTTAGTAGGCCCAATTTTGGTTAGGCTCTTTCCCCCAACCTAAACTAAGCCTTTTTATTTACCCTAACTTAACCCCAAAGTTCCCCAGCTTCCCTTAGTCTTTGGTTCAGTCTAATTAGGTAGCTCTCCCACTTTGCTATTCTTCGTCATGGTGCCGAAACCCGGGAAAATAGCTGGGTTTTCTTTCTTCACGGGAGTAAGGCTGTTAGGCCTTTAGTAGGCCCAATTTATGGTTAGGCTCTTTTCCCCCGGCCTAAACTAAGTTTATTTACCCTAATTTAACCCCAAAGTTCCCCAGCTTCCCTTTCCCCAGTCTTTTGGTTCAGTCTAATTAGGTAGCTCTCCCACAGTTAGTTATTTTTGGTCAGGTGCGGTAAATTTAACATTCCCATCTTGTGGTCGTGAACAATGCTATTCTCGCTGAAACTCATTGCTGCCAAGCAAACAATGACAGACTCCATAGATGGTGGCAGTAAACAGCATTGTTGCAATGTCCAAAATTTTATCGTTTTTCGGCAGGGTCATGATGCTGTTTGTGGTTACGTCAATAGCTGATAAGTGTATGAAAAGGATCACCGAAATGAACTATTCCACAGACGATAATTTAACAAGCACTGGGTAATTCTTACAGTCAAACAGGAGAACACATACACTTATTCAATTCATATAAACAATCACAGTCAACCAACTTGAGATTATTGTTATATATTACGTAATATGCGGCAGCTTTCAGTTTTGCTTTCACAATGAAAAGGGACAACCCCTACGCCTCATAGTTTTAAGCTTCATTAGCTCCCTATCGCGTGGCATCCCTGCAGCCAACAGGCATTAACACCAGTCCCTCACTGTTGTTTGGCAACTATCCGTAGGCGGGTTAACGTAAAGCTGCTAAGTATTTTAGGATAAACAAAAAATAATTATACCTTTAAAATTCCGTTGTCACTACTATCCAAAAAATACTTCCCTTTAGTTATTCGCCGACTGTGTCCAAAAGGAAGTGGGTTGAGCCAAAACCTGAGCTATTTGCACAGATGATACACTAAAAATCTTAACAATACCTCCTACAACAGGTACCCACCTGATATAAGCTTCATTCTATATTCCTTACCAATTGGGCCACTTCGCTTCTTGCCCACATAACGTCAGCCACAACATTTCCCTTATGTTTGCACTAGTGCTGTGTCGATAACCGAAACTATACTGCGGTTTCGGTTTTTGCTCAAACGCCGAAACCGAATCGAACGTTTTTTTAAAACCGGTATTTTAGTTGTTTTTTAAAGCAGATGTGAAGAAGTTAAATGGCCACTTTACATAAATATGTGTATATCTTTGCAGGGATGTTCAACTATAAACAAACTAATTGTAGTCTTTGACTAATAAAATAATATTGTCTTTGTCCGAAATGGCGGTAGCAAACTGCCACAACGTTAGGCGGTGAATTTCGTTTCGCTCGTGATTACTCAGTTGAACCATTGTTAAGCACCAAATAAAACCGCTAAAGGTATTTATGAGAAGTGGGATTGTTAATTTTTTTCCCAAACGTAGCATGGCAGCATATATTTTGGTCAGGGCAGCGGATTACAGCTGACAAACCAGTCCACACGAATCATTTACCAGGAGTAGTGAGTGCATCGATTACTATGTTGAAGTTTTGTTTTTCAACTAGATTATTAAACAAATGCCGAATACAAATTATAGGTAAATTTTTCCCACTTAGTTAACAAATTAAAAAAAAAAAATAAAGTATTTTCTAAACAGCAACTCCAACATTTTATGCAAGCGTAATGGCGCTTGTATTTGAGGTTAGCGTTCCCGGACAAAACAATCGATCAAAAGTGACGCACGTGCGAAAAAGTCAACATGTGGTATGGGGACAGTTTAATGACTTAAAAAAAATATTATATCACTCGAACAAAAATGGATTCTTCTACAATAGTCAATTTCTAAACTTGCTCTGCTGCATCACAACTTGAAAAGTAATGCATCGTGTATTGCGTTTTAATTAAACTTTTGATATGGCATAGTTCAGGCAATCTTACTCTTTTGTCGTAGCTAATACAAGAAATTATAAAATTTAACGAATAAGCAAACATTAAGAACTGTTTTTACCCTTTTTTTCAAATGTTTTGGAAGCAGCAGCTAGTCAAGATTGTGGCAGTATTTTTATAGCTTAATTTTTCTTTAATCTAAAAAACAAATACTGGTCTACTGGATAAAGTTGATGAAAATAGCTTTTTTTCCCCTCCCTCCCCCTCAAAAAAAAATTACTACTATTTTCACCAACATTATCCAGTAGACCAGTTTTTATTTTTCAGATTTAACAAAATTAAGGTAGAGAAAAACCGAAACCGAAACCAAGGCTTCCTTCGTGAAAAAAACCGAAACCGAACTGATTCGTAAAAAATGAAACTGACACAGCACTAGTTTGCACCTCCACTAATCCCACCGACATCTCGCAAAGAGTGGCTGATGAAGGTGGTTTTGTTGCACCACATGAACAAGCTGACACGTTTGTATAAGGGAACTCCAGAGGCAAAAGACCAGGATGATGCTAATGCTTCTAATTTGTGTACTCGCACAGGGGGGGGGGGGGGAGTCGATGTCAAAGGCACGTTTGATTAAAACCTTGCAAAACCAAGTCGCTAAGTTTTGTACAGGGTACAGATAACGCCGTGGATGTTGTCGTGTACACTGAGGAAAAGGGCATGCTAGGGGCCTCGTTCCTCGAAGACATGTGGGTAGCTTCCAGGCAAAAATGCAAGACACGAATCGGGGACAATACTTGTTCTCTATTTGTGGATTCAACCACCGGGCCAAAAAATCTAATGATTAATTGAACGTGGTGGCTAGTCTGATCTCTGGTTCTTTGCATGGAACTCGGGTGGGAATATAAGGGTGACGCTTGACCAGTACTTTGCGAAGCGGATGTAGTTGTTCTCACTAGTTGCCCACATAACTGCTAGCCATACCATATGTTCTTTCATGTTTGCACCTTCACCAGCCCCAAAGACATCTCATGAAATGATCGGTAATGATGGAGGTTTTGTTGCACCATGAACAAGCTGACAGGATATTTAGGGAAACCACAGAGATTCCCAAAAGGGTTCTCTACGGAATGGACCAACGTTATTTCTGAATAGCTGGAGTCCTGACACTGTAGGTTTCGGGGGAGCTGGGGGTTTCACCTTCTCTTCGAGATCCACAGCGAGGTCCAGTAGACGACCATTGCATAATAGCTTGGAGGAGGTATGCGTTGGCAGGAGTCGCAGGCAACCAACAGTGTTCGTAGGGACTGCAGCAGATTTGAGGTATGCATCCCGCCAACGAAGAACAGTATTCACCACAGCCCGCAGCCCCACTTAAAGGAGTCCTCTTGAAACGGTGAAACCCTCTTCATAAGCTGAATGCAGTCAAGTAAAAGGGTGTCACTCCTAGATGTGATCGGCTCCGTGAGAAATGTTCGGATCACTGCCATGGTGGCAATTAGAGTTTGCAAAATACGCGTGCAAGCCCGCCGTCAGGCTCCAGCGAATGAGAAGTTCCTCTGCCTGACGTAAAGAGGTCTTGATAGATGCCGGAGAGGGTAGTCGAGAAGCATGGGCCGTAGCAGTGACGAATTCCACCTTGGGGAATGTCGTATAGCGTATATTCTTGGGGCCCCAGGGTCACAATGGCAAAACAAAAAAACAAAAATTTGTCTTCATATCGTTGAGGGTGAAGCAGTTGTCCCACTGAAAGATGCGTCTTATCTTCCCGTAGCAGAACCTGCAAATCTAGAAGCTGGCAGAAGAGGACCTGTGACTGTGGAAGGTGGAAGTATAGGGCGTACATCATCGAGTTCGTGTACTAGCGTGTAGAGCGTCCGAAGTGTTTCTGACTGTGGCCGGCTTTACTTTACATAAGATACACGGAAGATAACAGTAAATGGCTTGAGTACATGTCCTCTGAAGTTGTCGAAAAATTGTCCTCATTGTCATAAGAAGGGTCAAGAGACATCGTGGCAATAGTTTCTCATAACTTATAAACTTGGTGGATTCTCTAACAGGCACATTATATTAATCACCGACACCACAACAGCAATCCACAGTTGGCGTAGGGGTTCAGAAGAGCCTCCCCCACCCCATCCTCATCTAAAATAACAAGGGACGATCTATGTGTGGTACCGTGGGCAATGCCGATTGGTGACATACCACCATCAACTGGCCCTGACGATGTGGCGACCTAGGCATATGGCGACGTCTCCCCCACATAGGCCCTAGGAAACATGGTGAATGGGATAGGATTCAATGTTTCTCCATCTGACGTGTGCCCTGGCGACGTCGCCATCTCCACAACGGGATATCTAGGGACGTGGCAACGTCGACTTAATATGCTTACTGTGCCTCCTACGAGTTTTAACCAATGTAGGGCCTACAGCCGAATTCGCAACTTTATTTTTGACCTTTCTAGTGGGACGAGTGTTTAGCTCCCTTACCTGAGGCCACACCCGAGCTAAAAAAGCCAGTGGATGTTCTGGTTGGACAAGCTCCCTTTTATCGGGCCATGCCGCAACTAGGTCATGTCTGCCACAGCAGGGGTGCATACAATTCTTACTGGACAACATTACCCACAAAATTTTCTTACAGATTCTTCATATTTCCACACCCTTTCACCATGTAGGCAAGCCATTTTTTAGTGAATTTCCACAGTTTTCTAAAAACGCGTACCTCCTTCTAGCATATTCTGCACACCTGTGCCACAGAACCATGCTTACGTTTCAGCTACTCGACGAACGCTCGATTTGAATCACGATTGGGCTTGGCGATGTTACTGGCGACACCACTCCATGCTGTCTTGTAGCCGTTCTGGCCATTACGCTGAAGATTGGGAGTCAACGGAGTAAATGAACCTGGATTTCGCGATCTTTGTCTTGCTGAATCAGTGTCAAACTTACAGTCCATGGGAGATTAGCATCTGACTGAATGTGTTCAGGCAGGAGGGTGATTTCAATCGATCTAGGACACGTGATCGTGTCCACCATCTTGGATCAGGACACGAGTAAAGATGAATGTCATTCGTCTAAAAAGACTTGCATCCTCCGCAAGAGGATTTTATTTCGAACATGAAACCACTTTAAAGTACTGATATAGCTCATAACGTCAACAGGTAAGTCAGAAGGGCCTGAGTGAATACCATCCAGGACCAACGAAGGGGCTACCATTTCACAAGAATCTTCCAAAACGGGCGGTGGGAAATCGTAGCGTTAGAATTTAAGTTGGGGTGCGTTGTCAATCAATTCTTTTGGGGTCGACACCACATGAGAACACTGTGAATGTTTTTGATTGAATTTCAGCCAAGTTTCTCTATACTTTCTATTTCTGACTGCGTGTGTTTTAGACATGTCTCATGGGTTATGTCGAAACACGACCAACATGTACTACAGAGCGGTGTTTACCACCAGAGATTTTGACGTGCCAGCACACTTCTAATTACTCGAAGACGTTTTCAGAAAGTTGAATATTGGACATATTAAAAATGTAGGACCAAAGTATGCGACCGTTTAGGTACGTGCCTAAACAATTAAGTGAGAGACAGGTGGCAAACTGATGGGATAAGAGCAGGGAAACCACTTGGTGGGGAGCTACTGATGAAGCTCCCCACCTTTAAGGTTTGGGCAGCAGCATAAGTAAACGATATTTTGCCAAAAACTAAAGGGAAGTATTTTTTGATGGAAGTGAAAACCCCAACATACTTTGCTGAGAGGTCCAGACAATAAATTTCTTGAATCCTTGCAATAGAATACTTTTTAGAATACTGACTGTTCATTCTCGCACGGCTAAAAATACAAGATAGTACCTTCGGAAATTTTCGATCAGCTGTTGCCTATTGGACCACATTTTTTAATAGCAGTTGTAGCTAATCGGTTTAATGCAGCAGCACACAGTGTTTAGATTTCACAACTTTTGAATCGGTTTGGGAGTCATCCAGGAGTAAAGAATACTTTGCACTGTTAACTTTAAACAAAGAAAACATCATATAACTACCTTTTGTAGCGTTAACAAGTTTTCTTTCAAGATTTTCCCATGAGATTCCTAAATCCATTAACAGCGATAAGCCTAAGAAAACCCCTTGACTTAAAAAGATGGCTACATGACGTCTTGGTGCTACAGCTCGCAGCTACTGCACAAAAGACTAAGGCTCATCACAATATTAGATAAAAGACCTAACTTTAGTGTTGAAGTACAATTTAAAATTACAATGCAGTCGGCAGGTTATTTTATTTGCATTCATATTTAGGAAAGCTGTGAAGCAAGAAATTGTGAGAAAGGGGAAGAGTTACCAACTGTGTGCAGCTAGATAGCACATCATTATGTCTATTTAAGTCAGTCTTAAGTGGCACTGGCCACAAGATATGTTTGTTTAGAAATTAAATAGCTGTCAAAATATTAAAGAAAGCTTAGAGGTACAGAAGACATTAAACGTTTCTTATCTCCAAATTGTATTTATGTAACTGAAACCGCAACATTCTTGCCAGCCTCAGCTAGCATCTATCCTAGTTTACTTCCAGGAGCCGCAGATGGAAGGAATGCTTAAGCCAAGTGGGGAACACCATTACTAACAGCTGTGTGAGGATAGCGACATGATGAAAGTAGCACTTTCACATTTTGTTAAGCAATTTCAACGTACAGCATCTGTGGCATGCCACCAAAACAAACTTGGCTGCTTTGTAGTTATCTTACAGTAAGTCTGAACAAAGTTTTTTTTAAGGAAAGTAAGGCAAAGAGGAAAAAAGTTTGACTACCTCGCCGCAACAAACTTGACTAGGGTCAATTGGTAGAAGAATTAATTTTTCGCTACTTTTTTTTCAGTTTAATAATCTACAGGTATGTTTTTTTTAAAAGACAAACCCAAGTTCTAGCTTTGTTTCTTAGTTTCTACACAGTAGCACCAATTTTGAAATTCAGAGAATGCCCATAGGACTAAAACCAAAATACAGAGACTGCTTTATCCCTCCCTTCACAATGGCAATGCAAAACAAGCTAAAAGAGGGAAGGGCAAGGAGGGTCAGTCAGGTGACATCAACCAAACTTTGTTTTTTACCTAACAGTTATCACACAAAGGGATTCTGGGGAAGGAGTGTGGCTGAAAGCCAACTCGGACAAAACAATAAAACTTGAGTGAAATCATAGTAGATTCTTTGATAATTAAATAAATCCAGTATAAATTATTACTAAAACTGACTGGCATTTTCCACTAAATTTGTATAGTCTGTTGTGGTGCTACAGCAAACTTAATTTGCTCACCAATACATACATTTTTATTATTACTTGCGGAGAGAAGGGGGGGGGGCTACAGCTAACCATATTTAGCTAAATACAAATATTTTTTTTGGCGTAAACAAAGCTATATTAACATGCCCAACTACTAAACTACTGACTTTTCAAACAAAAGAAACAAAATAAGAACTCAAATACATATACCAGGGGTGAAATGGCGATTCTTGACGAAATTCGAAGTATCTAATTTACGCTTTCACCTACCTCTGCATTAATATGCATGGAATGAAAAGTTAACAGTAACCATACTTGAACAATTTTTTTAAAGCTAACGTGTAAAAAGGAACATCAAAACCACGCCAGCTTACAGAATTGGGGGAAAAAAACATTGCATCTACACGAAAATATCAATTGCTAGCCGTCAGTTGCTTCATTTACAAAACATTGCTTATTTATAGACTACACTGAAAAATCTATTTTAATCTTCATCTTCCGAGTCTGGACATTTTGCTAGGAAATGGCGCGAACTATTTCGGTTCGTACTCAGACAGAAGAACTGTTGATAACAATGAGGTAACACCATTGTTGAGTACATGCTTAACTTTTCAATGCCGTGCTGTTCACATTGATGGTCATCGCTATAAGCGCTGCGTAGGTTTTACCTAGATTATAGATGTTTGTGACCAGTGCTTAACTGTGTGGACCGACTGTTTCGTCAGCTAATGGACAATCCTATCGCACATCATGTGCGACAGCGATAGAGGAAAACTTAGCACATGAATGCCATCGATCACCGCTACTCACTTCACCATTCGTGCATAGCCGGACAAAGGTAAATACCAATTCATTAAATATTTTTATTGCGCCAATGCCACATTTCGGTTCCTCTACACGTTATGGTCCCTTTACATGTGGTTAGAAGAGAAATTGGTTTAGATAGGCGCAAGACGAAAAGATTCTGTTTCATGAACGGCAAGTAAGAAAGTTCGAGAGCGGGAGCCGCCATATTGTTTTTTGTATTTACAAAACTTGGAAGCAAGAAACAATCGTCGGCATGGGAAGTTGACTAACGAAAATGACAAATAAGCAAGTGAACGTGAGCACAATATGATAAGCAGTGAAAACTGAATTTTCAGAAAAACTTCAAGAAAACTTTCGGAATTTTGAAATGTGCTTCTATCAAAGATGATCATGGTTCAGTGAAAAGGTAGTCAAGGTCAATGATTGCAAGTGATAAAACCTGAATTAAACAGGGTATCTTAAAACGAATCAGTAATTCGCATGCGTTAGACATTGAACGTTTGACAAGAATTATCATACCTGGTGCATTTCAGTGCATTTGATATTGCGACAAAAATGACCGTGGAAGCATGCAGGAAAGCATTGCAGCGAAGCCTCCAGCTGGAGACCCGTTATTGATCAAGTATGAAGAAGGAATACACAAGATTGACTGGAAGAGAACGACGACACTTCCAAGATCTAATTCAAACAGAGACCTCCACCTCAGATGCCTAGGATCCATCGCCATTCAGACTCATGAAAAAAAAGGAACCAAGACGATGAATGTGCAAGGGCCTGTGTATCCCTGAATTTCCCACTTAGTGTAGTAGGCAGAGATTGCATAAGTAGCTCAATTGCCAGTGGGAGCTGGAAAGAGGAAGAAAGCTGACAAGTATTGGAGGCCGTGTTGCCGGTAAAATTCAAATAAGTTAATGTGCGTCTGCTTGTTTTGGCGATGTAGGCAGTCCAGACTTGACCTGTGCCTGATGAAGGGCAACCGATTGTTGTTGAAAATTTGCAGGACTTTAAGGTCTGAGTTGAGAAAAATTCAGTAATATATTTACGAAGGAGGAGTAGCGAACTGCACATCAACAATGATACCTGCAATGACTCGACACTTCAGGGAACTTTTGCTGACATTGATGACCCTAAACAATTATGGAACAGGCTACATTGAAAAAGAAAACACATTTAAAAACGTGATTCAACGTAGAATGTTGAAGGAAGAGGACATGCAATGTATCTAAAACTCATCCAAAGATTCTAAGAAAACAGACAAATTTACGTACACATTTGCCAAGGAATCAAGTGACCAAACCAAAACCATATGGTGGACTTGCTTGATAAAAGCATACGTGAGTTTATTTTTCTTTTGATTCGAACTGGGCCAAGGAAAATGACCCTGTCAGCGTTCAAGTGCATTCAAAGATTAGGTAGAATGGCGAAAACTGTGGTTCCCTGGCGCCGTTGTGTGGTCTACCAAACAGCTACAATAATGTGTTACTTCATACAGACTCATTTAAAAATATAGAGTACGCTCCTAGCCACGTGGAGACGTTCCTTCTTGAAGACGACAGGCGATGTAAGAGACGGGGTGATGGAAAAGATGCTTCACAGGAGAACAATCAGATGTTTGTAGTGAAGACTCAGCCAAGTAGTAGGCCAGGGCCAAAGAAACCTAGTAAGAAGAATAAGCGTAAATTCACATGGTTTAAATGCAACGAAGAAGGACATTCCACCAGAGATTGTCCCTCCAAACAGAATAGAAGTTTGTCATCAGACAGCGAAAGGACACAATAAGCAAGTGTGGTTTTGTGCATCCACAATAGCGAAGGATAAGTCAGTCGACAGTTGTAATAAGTGGATAATAGATTCTGGAGAATCCGCGATGATGGCGAGGCATAAACTTTAAACAGGACTATTCGGGATACCAGACTTCAAATCATAGCTGCGCTTTGACCGCTGATGACACGAAGGTTAACTACCATTAAAGAGAGTGGCTCAGATAGACGGAAAAATATTGGAATTCCTAGAAGTATACCAAGTACTAAGCGAAAGGTAAGTCGCATTTCCAGGCGATAAATGCGTAATACGTGGCAAGACTGGTATCGCCGTTATTGATGCTAATAGAAGGTAGGATATCCTACATTCGCTATCAAAGATGAAAATAATCGACAACCACCAAGTTGCATCACCACAGACTTTTGACACGGCAGTGCAAACACTCTGTGAACCAATAGACGGTTCAGAGCACCAAGTAAGAAGTACCACTCTACAGTGGGGGATGAAGTGAAACACAAAAACAACTTTCAGCTGCTGAAAGCCTCGGGCACGTTCACTATGACGTAATTAAGAGGATACAGTAAGAATTGGTGCTGTATTAGCAGATGCAGTTCTTCATCAGTTAGAGACTTCTTGTGATGGCTGTCAACGTGGATGGTTTATTAGACAACCATTTAAGAAAGCCAAGTATTCAAGACCATCACCCAAGCTTGGTTTGGTCCATTCTGAAATATGTCGGCCACCGTCAACTACATCAAGCTGTTGACATTGGAAAAACATTCAGTTATTTATGTTTAAAAAGTTAAATAGTCAGTTACGGCAAAAAAAAATTACTAGCATCTACTCTCAACAAATTTGTGAACATCACCACACACGCCCAAACAACGTAGGCTACAACAAACTATAAAAAGGTTTTCTTACCATGAGGAGAGTACACCCTTAAATTGATTGGTACTGGCGATATTCCTTTGTTGCCACCCGTGACTCGGTCAGTTTCATCTTCAATTTCTTTTCTGATGGAATCAAAATCTGAAAACTTTCTACCTTTGCAATGAAGAAATTCTCCATATTCTGAAAACCAAAGTAGAGCCAATTATTGTTAGAGACCTAATGTTTTCTGCTGTTACTACAAATTAGTAGCTACATTGCACAAATTATATTATAATTTCACCCACATGATTAATTTCTTAATACAGGGTGGCAAACTGACGAGCAAAATTTTTGTCAAGTCCAAACTTTTTTGCTAGCACCCTCCAGAACCAGTGTGACTTTCAAAACTACCCGTTTTATTAGACATCTGACCCGTTACGGTTCTGGAGGGTGCTAACAAAAAAATGTGGCGGGGGGGGTTTTTACAACTAATCCCACTTTAGTGATTTATTGCCCTAGATACAGTTTTTAAAGGTCCTCAGAATCGCCTCCTTAGTTCCAGTATTTAGGGACGTTGCTAATTATTCTAATAACGTCCAAATAGCTTCCATGCCAAATGTTGTTGATTCTGGGATTTTGTCAGGATAGTTTTGACTTAAAATACAGAATTCACAAAATATATGTTCAAATTCAAAAAAGATAACACATGTTCACATCTTTGATCATGCTTGTGTTCACTAAGTAGCAGACGACGTCCGTTGACAATGTAGCCTTCTGAATCCACTGCGTAAAGATGCGCTCTCACTCTTGTTGGAAGTAAGACACCAGGTTTACGTGGTGCACTTCCGTTTTGGCCAACGGCCATTCCTGTTGCTGACTGACAGCAAACGACGAAGGACGCATGTTGACTTTTGGGAGCAGTCAACATGACGATCGCCGAAGATAGCCTTCGTCACAAGTAAAAGATAAAGAAAGAAGAAAGGCCCTTATGCATAAGGGGCCTTCCCGACCGTGATAATTTTGGCCGGAGTATAAGAACATCGACAGATTCAAAAGACCAACACCGCGTGTTACGCCTAACGCCACAACGTCCCAAGGTCAAGCGAAGTCCGTCGGCCGACCGCAGCTAACAACGAGGTAAGCAACCGTAAATGCTTACACCTAGTCAGTGTGTTAGAACTGTCGATTGCCCACATAATAAGTTTTCCTTGCCTAGGACGAACTTCCAACTCTGCTTCTGTTCAGTTCTTGCAAGACGTGCACACAACTCATGACCAATCAGATACTGGATTCCCCGTGGTTAGACGGGCCTCGCTGATTCATTAAGGCCTTTCCTGAATTCAATTCTTGCTGGATTGCAACTGACCACAGGCTTCTCAAATGCAGATCGCTTCTGGAATTCAAGACTAAAATGTAGTTGTTTTCTCCCATGCTATGTTGTGGCTAGGGATGCACCGAATATTCGGTAATTATTCGGTATATTCGGCCAAAAATTCAAATATTCGGTAGGCCTATTCGGTCGAATAGTGTTAAGATTTGTTGGTATTCAGCCGAATATTTTTTAGTACATATTTATTCAATTGTGTTAAAGTAAGAACGTTTAGCTAAGCATTTAGTTTTTGGTTTGTGAGGAATTGTCTTCTTAGGGCCCATTTATAATATGGATTTCGACGCGTACGCGTGACGCTCGGCGCGTGAAACACGAGTTTTTCGCATGCTCAACGCTTAAGCGCGACCATTTACAATTGTAGAGCAGGTTGGCCAACGCGCGCGGGTTTTGCTAATTTCAAGCGTCACAAGAATATCTACTGGGCCTAGATTGGTGACCACCAAGCGACGCTCGCACGCTTAGTTGTTGCATGCTGGGATAGGAAAATGGCGGCAGTAACGGATTCCATCGGTGCCACAAGAAAGGAAAACGTGGTGTGCCAAAAGGTTGAATGCTCAAAATAAACGGCCAAATATCTTAATTACAGTCACCTTGACCCATATGGCATCGAATCTTGGCACTATAGAAGGGGGAAGTTGCGAAACAACATAGTTGGAACGGAGTAGCGGCCAGCACTAGCAAGCTCACGTGCCTGCTCACGCGTTTGATTTGTAAATGAAAGAGCGTTTGCTTTAGCGTGACGATATCACGAGCAGGCCAAGCAGATTGTCCGCACACACTGCTTTGCTCATGAACCGAAATGCCACCGAAATGAGCACGAGCACGATCAGAGATGTGAACAGTAAGAAGCATTATTTGTGATTAAGACAGGACTGAAAAAATCTTACATCTTTTTGTCAATTTGCCTACCACAAATTAGCGAAATACAATGATGGATTTCCTTTTTTTGAATTTGAGCATACTGAATTTTGTGATTTCTGAACTTTGAACATTCAAAGTGATTAGGACGGTTAGTTTTTTTTTTTAAGTACAGGACTTGACGACAGATTTATCCTTAATTGTGGTACCTGGGTTATTTCCTTCAAATTTTGGGCCTTAGGGACAAAGATTCAGGACCTTCTGAAATTTTTATTTTGGGGAAAGGGGAGGAGGTGGCAGGGCACAGAACGGCAGGTTACCTAGGCCCACTGCTAATGAGTCTGCATATGAAAGGCACTATTTTATATAGGACAACTAGTCATAGGATAGCAATCCGGGAGATGCCTTTGGATGGGGTTGATATGGTACAATAAATCGACCAACACCCAAAGGTAGGAAAGGGCCAAAAGGGGGATTCTCTAACTGAAGTAAACTTTAATAGCAAATTTTGTATCCTTTACATATGGATGCAAGTGTATGTTTATTGTACATTTAGTGACAAGTCTATTGATTCATGTCTGGGTGTTGGGCTGTTGGCCCAGTTGTATAAATATGGAGCCAAATGCACCATCGCAGTCTTTAGCGACAACTAGGTATACAGTTAACATCTTGGCTAAGTCTTCGCCATAGATCGGTATATTAAACCTATGTATGTACCTCCATCCACATTATTTGGCATGTAAGCTTATACAATTTTATTATTTCTACGGTTTGATACAGTACAATCCATCTTTTGGATTTGAGCATCGCAGGCGTCCCCTAGCACTTGGGAAGTGCAATAGACTCCAGATCAAACAACCAGCATCACTCATCGATTCGAACCAGCTACAATAACAGCTTCTTGGACGATTAAACCAATACAGTTAGTTGTTAAATCACACCTCAACCACTTTGTAAATTCTACATCAACGAAGCACAACTCATTTAGCCTACTGCTGGTCATTTTTTAAATACACTGTCTCTCTCTTACTGTGGTAGAATTCAAATATTGTGCAGATTTTATTTAAAAAATAACAACTTTAAAATACACGTCCCCTTTAATTCAGAAAGGAGTACAGCAGGACACATACCGTGCACACATATGGCACAGTCCATTTAATTGTCATACATTTAAAAACGTACTAAGAGTTTGTTTTAATCATCAACACAATACACCCTAGATTACACCTTCAAACCTTCAAAGAATAGGCTACGGACATTATTGATTTTTCAGCAGAGGCAAGGTCACTTTGAATCTGCTGCCGAAGGACTCATTTGTGCTGAGCAAAACCCTTAATGGTGGACTGGCCACACAAAATAAATAAGTATGACACAGAAATTAACAATTCCGTGGCTTTTAATTAAGTGAGTAGCAATTGACTATCAGTACAAAGAATAACAAGATGGTGCATTGGGAATCATTTAGGCCTACTTTAGTTTCAGTCTAAGTAAACATTTAAGAGAAGCAAAATAGCCAATGGGAGCCAACTTTCTTTTCCCGCAACACCTTAAAATAATTACTTGCACTTAAAAGGCATGTGTTTAAACGATTCTACTTCTACTTTCAGGATTCTTTTAGTGCCAACTGAATCAAACCGAAAAAAATTTGCTGATCTACGTTTACATCATGCTCTACAGCACAAGTTTACTATGAAGATCACTTCCCATTTTTTTTTTAAAACGTAGAATTATAACCAGTATGGTCCGTACAAAAATGACCTCACAAAAGCCTGGGGGGGGGGGGGAGAGAGAGAAAGACATAGTCATTTAAACCAAATTCCAGGCCTTTTCTGAGCTCAAAAAACTACATGTAATCTTTTAGTCTCAGTATTCCATCCAATTTTGACTCATTTATTTATATACTAATGCTAGCTATTAAAATGGTATAAATCATAAACAGGAGCAAACATCATCGGATATATACCCCAAAAGTACAATTTACGTGGGATCTGTGGCATTTTTCGTTTCAACTGGCGTCAAGGTACACAGACAGTGTTTACAACAATGAACGCCTTTAGTCGATTTAAAGTAATAAAAATGCTGAAATGTATGCTAGTGCTTCTACAGACTACCCTGTATAAGGATACACAAATTTCTGCCGGCATTTTGAAATTCTGATAATGTCCCATTGGATCGACATCTACGAGAACTTAAATCCTGTGGCCATCCAGCAACATCTAAAAAATAGCACCACCCTAACGAATATACAAGGAGCTTCAAAACCGGGGATCAGATTTCTGCTACGAGAGGACTTTTCCAAAAGATTCTGGGAGAGTGGGCCTGATGCATACAATGCACCACGCCTAGCACCATTTTCAAGTTGTGATCATGCCCATAACGATGTATGCTAGTAGCAAGATCTAGTGACTATTAGCGCCTGATTTAGATGGATGAATAATAGCCTACTGTCTGTCGATGTCGGAAATTAGCAAGATTCTGGCGAAGATTCCTGTTTTCTGAACTAACATTTTATCAATATGAACTTTCAGAGTAGAAACCGCCACGGTGTTCCCTCGAGTTGGGTTCAAATTATAGTTAGTTCCATTTGAGTGAACTCTTAATCAGTTTTTTAATTTTGTACCTTCGAGTTCCATGGGGGTATGAACTCTACTGCTTTTCTTCATAAATGTCAAAAAAGGGTTCTAGCGAGCGTTAACCGCACCCGGTCATCTGCCCGACGAAGCCCTAAGGCCCTATGTCTGCAACACCCGGAATGGATTCTCAGGAGGTCACCCACCCAAGTACCAATCGGGGCCAGTGCTGCTTAACTTCGGTGATCTGACGGGAACCAGTGTTTCCAGCACAGTCTACTAGCACAGTGTTTCTACTATGTCTTTCTTTAATGCAACAATATCTAGGACTATTCTTGATCAACAATACAGCTGCTGAAGAACATTAACAACATAAACAACGCACATGTTGTAGCTAGAATGCAGATTAATTAGGCAAAAGATCTAAACAGTCACACTTACCACAATTGGAATGCATCAACTGCAGTATAAGCGGTCTTCTTGTCACGATTCCTGACCCTCGAGGCAGAAAATCTCTGTTGGGGGGAAAAATAGGTTATGCAAAAACAAAATCCCTTTTGTTGAATTTAGAACACAACTGTTTTGATTTCACTAGAGTTCAGTTTTTACCCTTTCATTTCAGGTTTTAATTTCAAATCTCCTATAAATTCTCATTGATATTTATATTTAGGCTAGGTCATTTACCCAGAGAGCTGTACACCACCCTTAACAGGAATGAAAATTTCCACATAAGCGTTTTAGAATAAGTCCTTAGCCTATGATAATCAAATTCTGACTAAATACAACATCGTAAGTATGCAAGTGTCGTGCTCCCCAGATGTAGATCGACTGTACCAAAACATCATCATTCAACATCAATGACCAATAAATCAAAAACACAACCAAAACACACAGCGCATTCCAGTGAAGGACTTCAAATAGAAGTGCACGCTTGAACGAAGCTGTCAAAACTTAGTTTGGAGGTTCTAACCTTTTTCTTTCAAATGTGTTCACATGCATTTAAGAGATGCGAATGCAAGCACAGATTAGATAACAACCATTTACAATACATGACAACATTACAGCTTAGATTGAGATTATTCAGTTAACACACTCGACTGACCTGCAACAATTTGCATCCCATTTTAATCAAACGTTTCAAGAAATAAGCTAATACATCTCCAATTTTACTTAAAGACGAGCTGTGAGTTGCCTCCTACAAGGCAAGAATGCAGCTTTTAAAAGCTGACATAATAACTTTTAGCCTAATGTATAAACAAAGAGAGTTAATTTCACATGTGTTCTCTAGCTTAGCTTGTGTGTGTGTGTGCCTGTGTGTGGGGGGGGGGGGGGTGTTCAGTATTACATTTGTGAGAAATAAGTATTAAGCCGCTAAAAGTTAATTCATTGGTTCTCAGAAGCACAAGCAAGGGTTTTTTTCTTATCACATAAAACGTTTTCTTATCTACCGCCATGAAATAGTTTTAAATAAAAGGCCTTCAGCTGAATCTGATGAACATCACCAAACCCTCCCAACAATAGGTTGACCATTTTCATGCAAACTGACAATGGGTTTTCATGCATGTTTTGCGGGGTTATGTGCTACTGGATTCGATTTCCACAGCACCCATCAATCACTGTTTAGATTGCGGCCCACGCACGTGGCAATGTTTATTAGTGAGGAACTCCCAGTCCTAGAAGGTATCTCTTATAGGAGGAACGGTACAAAAATCTTTTATCCCGATATTTTTTTTAATTATCATGATAATCGATAATACCTCGATAAAACAAATTTTGCGGCTGGAATGACCATTTAATTTTGTTAATTAAAAAAACCTTCGCTGAAGCCTACAGTACAACGTTCACGAAATATGAATTGTGTGGTCTCACCATTTGGACAGTAGACATGAAAATGCACTTGCCATTGTCCATTACAATTTAGTAATTGTACTGCTACCTAATGCTTCAATATTGCTTTCATTAAGCTACCTCTCCAATAAGCTTAAAGTAACTAGCAACGTTATTGCACACTTGGTTGGAGAGCTTAAAAATATCGAGCGTTCGCCTACTTTGGTTTCTCATAGTAATTACTATCAGCAGAAAAGCAAACCAAATGTCAGTGTACAATTTGGGTGGGAATCCTACACATTTGGCGAATTTTCTGCTGATAGTAAGTGGTTGGAGAACGCTTGTAATTCCACACGCAACGCCGCAAACCGCTCGATTCTAGCAAATTTACGGATTCTGAGATACAGCATTTTTTATTAGGGGCTTGCTCGATAAATCAGAAAAGGTACGATACGATAATTAATAAAAATTTTATCGTGATATCCAATTATCATGCGATCCCTAGCTTCTTGTATAGGAGCAAGAAGCGTTTCAGAGACCTACTCTAATTGGTTAGGGCTGGTAAGATGATGAGAGGCTCGCACAGTGCTCATTGGTCTAAAATGTATTACATTTTTGCTGCTATCTTTTTCTTGTGCAACTTTCTGGTGAACGGCGAGGCATTTTTGGAATCAGTGGATTATTTTCCAGTTTACATAACGAAAGCAAGTTTCCTCCCTTTTGCGAGAAACGAATTAGAACGATAAGGGCTTGCGGCCTATTTGCTCCATTCAGAAGATTGCCTCGAAACGAATTTAAGAGCCATTCAGAAGCATAGCACCAGTAAAAATTTGGATCTAAAAAAAAACTTTTTACAAGTGCGTAACAACTGCACTTTGAACCTGGCACTAAACATAGGAGTACTCCACAACAAAATGTAATCTAGGCCTATACCACGAGCCACGGCTGTTTACCATGAATCATGAGTTAACCACTGAAGAACAAGCATAGTGGATCTTTAGCCGTCTGAGTGGACTAGCCCAGTCATGTGATAGGTGCGTCACGGCAAACAGCCTTGCTGCACGGTATAAGCCTACGGATTTTTTTTTTATTTGGTAAAAAAAAAAACCATTGAACACACCTGAAAAAAAAAAACCACCACGCGCTTGCGTCTATTTTTTTTAGTACCACTCCGAGAACCACTTAATTTTTAGCGGCCTTAACATAAATAACACTCCATGCAATAACACTGGAAGTTTGACGCGCTCTCAGCCAAAGCCATTGCGCCAGATGGCAAGAGGGACAACATAGCTGGGGGACCTTTTACATGCCACAATGACTGGCCTACTACTAGCCTAAATGCAACAAGAACAATACTGAAGACATACGTTAAGCATTTACTTGTTGCTAATACTGTATCTAGGATCTCATTGTCTGTTTTGTATTTTGTTACCATATTATGCTTTGACGTTTTGTATGTATAATGGGTTCTTCCATATAAAACAGGTTCGCAAGAACCTCGGGAAGTTTTCCCTTATGTTTTCACATAAAAATAAAATTCATTCATACAGTTTTTTGGGGGCGAGGGGTAATCGTCTAACTGGAAAATCGCATAATTGGAAGAACGCATACCAAGTAACAGTATAACGGAAAGTCGTCTAACAGGAAATTCGTATAACGGGCAATCGTCTAACTGGAAATTCGTATAATGTCCCTGTCGCGCTCGCCGCGGCTATACATATAACATCAGAAACCGCAGTTAGACGATTATCCATTATACGATATTCCGTTTAAATGATTTTCCATTATACAATATTCCGTTTAGACGATTTTTCAGATTTTTTATTTATGCAGATATTAGATAATGTTCCCATTAGACGTTCGTCCGACACCCCGTTTTTTTTCATAATTATAAGAATTAACGCTCCATTGGCATAGAATAGCTTTTCTGTAAATAATGCGGAATAAAAAAGTAAAAAATAAAAATAGCCCGGTCATTAGGTCCAATTTCTCTTGCACATATGATAATTGAGATTAGGTCATTTTTGCATCCCGATTCCTGGTAAGTTATGAGTTTATTTATTATTACTGTTATTTACAATAAGTCGAACGGGTTTATATAGCCTAGCTCCTGAACTACGTAATGTACGCTCTAGTTGCAAAAATTACTATTCACACTTGTATTTCAAAAATTCAGACAGATTAGCTTCAATATCGCACACAGCAGCTTGGGGTCTAAACAAACCCTATATACCAAATATTTAGTTCTAAACAACACCGATTGGTAGGTAGGTATGTAACAGCTGCCACAAGTATTGTTTAGGGACATTTAAAAAAATTTGGGGGGTTAGTAATTGGAGGCGATGGCCTTGCAACTTGGGGCCAAAATAAACGCTATCCATAACTAGTTCTACACAACACCCATTGGCTGGTAGGTCTGTAACAGCTGCTACAACAATTGTTCATGGGACATTTTAAATTTAAAATTCTTTTGGGATGTACAGTAACTGAAGCCGATGGCCTTGCAGCTTGGTGTCCAAACTAATATAACCTACAATAATAAAACTAATTCTAAACAACATCCATTGGCAGGTAGGTCTGTAACAGCTGACATAACCATTGCTAAGGGGAAAGTATAAATTTATTGGGAGCTAGTAATTGGAATCGATGGCCTTGCAGCTTGGGGTCCAACCAAGCCCTACCTAATATAACTGGTCCTAACAACTCCCATGGAAGGCAAGTCCGTAACAGCTGCCCCAAACACGGCTTAGGGGACATTTAGAGTTGAACAGGCTTCAGTCTTGGTCGACAGACTGGCAACTCCCATTAGCACCACAAAAATGCAATGTTTTTCATGTGGGGTCCCGGAATTCGAATCTACATTGCAAATATTTTTTGTCGGGTGCAAATACACTACCAGAAATTGAAGTTGTAAAAGATTTGGGGGTTTGGATCACAAACGACCTTAGTTTCAGTTATCACTGTAATAAAATTGTAATGGCTGCACGGCAACGGGCAGCTATGATTCGAAAATTCTTCCGTTCCGGGGACCCACAAACTCTAACTTGGGCTTTCAAGGTCTATGTACGACCAATACTGGAGTATGCTAGTCCAGTTTGGTCACCCCACCTCCTTAGGGACATTGACCTTCTTGAGTCAGTTCAACGAAGGTTCACAAAGAGTTTAAAGGGTTTATCCCATCTATCGTATACAGATAGGCTTAACGCCTTGAAATTAGAACCTCTTGAATTAAGAAGATTAAGAGCGGATCTAACTTTAACGTATCTATTGCTACATGGTCACCTTGGGGTTGATTCCACGTTTTTCTTTGAGCTACGTTCCGGTGATCGAACGAGGGGGCACTCCTGGAAGTTGGTTGCAAATCCCTTCAGGGTCAATACTAGAAAATTTTTTTTCAGCAGCCGGATAGTTAACTGCTGGAATAAATTACCAGCAACTGTGGTTGAGGCAAATACACTCACTTCATTTAAAATACGTCTGAAGGCTGTTTGCCTCACCGATTTCTTGCATAGAGTATTATAGTTATGTAATTAGACCCTATACAATGTTTTTTTTTAACGTTTTTTAATGTTTTTTTTATTGGTTTTTATTGTTTTTTATGTATTTTTGTTTTTTCTTTGACGAACAAATTAATTTGTGATCTGAGCTAGTTTGTTATAAGTGAAATGCTCTACCAAGCCCTTTGCTATTGCGCAAATGAATATTATTATTATTATTATTATACACATCTTTTTTAAATTGTATATAGCTCTAGTCTTACTTCCCACTTCAGTTTTTAACTTTCACTACACCAATTTCATTCATTTCATTGTTTTATTATTTTTATTATCTACGATGCATTTTATATATTTTTTATTTATATTTATTATTTTATTATTAAAGAAACATTGACAGCGTTACCCGGCTTTTCCCTGCATTTGTCCCTCACGTTTGGCGATGCCATCGGGGACCATTGTGGTCCCTGGTAGGTCTAACCTTGGTGGTAAGGCATTCGTGACCCCAACCCCATACCTTCAACCCTTCCACTGCAGCCGAGTCATCGTCCTTGTTTTAAACTTTTCACTGTCAAACTTTTATAATTTGATATTTTTTAGTTTTTTTAGTTTTAACATCGGACGGCAGTCAGTGACGACCCAGTCCTTGTCGCTCCGGTTGCGTTTGCAACAAACCTATATTATTATTATTTACAATTTTTTTGGGAGGTAGTAATTGGAGCCGATGGCCTTGCAACTTGGGGTCCAAACATACCCTATCCCTACCAACCACCAACGATAAAACTATTTCTAAACACCACCCATTGGCAGGTAGGAAAATCGTTCAGGGTACATTTTAAAACTCTTTTCGCAGATAGTAATTGGAGCTGATGGCCTTGCAGCAAAAATGGTCCAAACAAACCCTAACTGTCTAATATAACCTAGATAAAACTAGTTCTAAACAACAACCATTGGGGACCATTCACAAAGTACGTCACGCTCCGAAGAGGGGGGGGGGGTCAGTTCAGTATGACAAAACGTGACATGGGGCATGGGGGAGGTGTCAAAAATGTGACGTCACACTTTTATATTTCATATAAAGAAAAAATGTTTAATACTCTAACGGTACATTGGCGTGCTGAAGTGTCAGGAAAGTAAGGGGCTGTTTAAACTGCTTCTGGTTGAACCTGCAGTATTCTACGAAATTAAAGTGGCACTGTCACAGAATGAAAGTCTGCAGAGTGCAGAATGTGGCAACATCTAGAGCTCTCTAGTAAGTACTATCTGCACTTGCTTGCATCAGGCAGAGGAAAGCACAAGCCATATCTTTCAACGAAACAAACAAGCCACATGCCTTGTGGAATGTAATGTGTAGTTCATTCTGAATGTTAGGTTTGGAAAGGCTTGAATTGAAGGTTTTCTCCTCAACCGGTTTTTCCATCAACAATACGACAAGTCATTACTGCCTAGAAAATCTGAAATGGAGGAAATATCAGTGAGATTGCCACAATACATTCCTAAAGTGTGCCTGGACTCAAGAGACGTCGCTGTCTGACGTCATGCCATTGATTCTGTGAAGCTTTGGCTCAACGCTTAGCTAGCAGGGGTATTGAATTAAGGTTGTACTACAGCTCGGCGGATCTTGAGAAAAAACAAGCACATGCGACTAATTTATACGGTATGGCCGCCAAAAACACCACTGCTTCGACTGATTTGTACTATTGTCGTGGACGTTAATTTCAGCCCAAAAGAACGCCAACTGAAATGCTTTGTCTCTTTTCCTTAAAACGCTTTCCGAACATGTTGATATATTTACATTTTACTTTAAACTTTGTGATGGCAGTGTGACAACTTAAATTCTGTAATTACAACCAAATGTAGGCTATACTTACAATTGGTATTAAAGCTGACAAAAATTTGTCAATGAAAGCTACGTAAAATTAATTGCAAAATAGATGTTACGATTTAGTCTAAAAACTATACTCTACCGATGGTCTGTACAGCCGAACGTAACTCCTTCGCTTAGCAACTTCCTCGACAATGTTGCTTCGCAGTTGGAATCCTGGCCTTCTTCCGCCCCCCCCCCCCCCCCGCATTCGAGACTAGAATCGTCCCGGAAATGTGCTCGTGCTCTTGTTGATTGTGGCATGTGAACGATCTTAGGTATATCCTGACAAAATGTACCCTTCTCTATCCGGAGGTAACCTTAGCAGTTGAACAGGATGTTAATTCGACTGTTTCCATTTTCTTAATTTATGGCTTCTTATTTTCACTGGAGTATGGCAGATAAAATATTTAAAGTTTTGTGCAGGTCCACAAAATTGCATTCCCAGAAAAAAATTTTTGGAGGAGGGGTGAGGTCAGGGTAACATACTTTTTGAGGGGGGCATGAGTAGGTGTCACAAAATGTGACAAGGGGGAGGAAGGGGGTCAAAATTGGCACACAAAAACGTGACATACTTTCTGAATGGTCCTTTGGCAGGTAGGTCTGCAACAGCTGCCACTACCATTGTTTATGGGTCATTTAAAAATTATATTGGGAGATAGTAATTGGAACCGATGGCCTTGCATCTTGATGGCCAAACAAACCCCATACCAAATATAAGCTAGGCTACCCTCCAACAATAAAACTAGTTCTAAACAACACTGATTGGCAGATAAGTAACAGCTGCCTCAACCTTTGTTTAGGGGGCATTTATTTCTTTGGGGGTATATAGTAATTGGAGCCGATGGCCTTGCACCTTGGGATCGAAATGCCAAAATAAATATGCACATCACAATGGGAAGGAAATCTGTCAATTTTCCGCAAATTTTCGACAGTTTGCCTGGAGGATGATGAAATACGTCTCCCAACTGTCTTCGTCAGGCTCTATTTTGAGGTTTTACTGCTGCTTTGTATCACATCAGTCCGTTTGTTTACCTTCGAACCGTGCGGTGGCCGTGGCCTTTGATGTTGGTTGGTCAGTGGCCGTGGCATTGGCCTTCGTTGTTTGTGGTGCCGATTTCATTCGGTTGCAAGGCTGGTGTGGAGGTTGACTCTTACCAGGTATTGGATTGCAGGTGTGGAAGGTGCCTGGATATTCATGAGGTTTTAATTCTCTCTCTTATGTGCCTGTATAGCCAAGGATTCTAAGCCTCTTAAATAACGATCTCTCTTCGAATTTGACACAATCAGGGTCTCCGTATTCTCCCAGTCTATTCTGAATTTCTGTGGTTAGTACCCATGCGATGGACTGCAACTCTATTTTCTTGTTTATTATTCCGAACATCTGCCATATGTTGCCTTACTATATTTTGCACTCCCTTCGTAGTCTTCCCTACGTAACAACGAAGGCCATGGTCACAGCCAGACCAACAACAAAGACCAATGCCACCGACCGACCAACGTCGAAGGCCACGGCCGCCACGTTCTTCGAAGGTAAACAAATGGACTGATGTGATTCAAAGCAGTAGTAAAACCTCAAAATAGAGCCTGAGGAAGACAGCTGGGAGAGATATTTCTCCCAGCAAACTGCCGGGAGGCAAAACTCCCAGCAAGCTGTCGGCAGGCAAACTGCCGAAAATTTGCGGAAAATTTGGCAGATTTCCTTCCCGTTGTGAGATTGTGGGTATTTATTTTGGTGCTTCGATTTTCCGAACTCTCGCAGTATAAAGTGTTTACGTAATTTCAAAGCACCTTGCGATCCAAACAAACCCTATACCTCAAGGACTTTGGATTATATGAAGCTTTTGTAGGATCAGTCCACTCAATACTGCTCAGCAGTGCCAGAAACCGTGCGAGCTGACGTCACTGCTCTCATTTCACACCATTTTGCCGATTCTTGCGTCTCATTGGCTCTTGCTGCTTTCTACTGTAACTACGTCGTTTACTTCGTCGTCTGAGTTTCCCACTTTAACATTCGAATTCGACCGCGACCTCCTGTATTTATTGGGCTGCATGTGCTGTTTACTCGTGAGACCCCACTGATGGTTCAACTGCTCGTCGAGTTCTCTTCCTGCCAGGTGTGCAACTCTAGGGAAAGCTGGGCCAAGTAGCCCAAGCAGCACATGCACATGCAGTAGCACATGCAGCCCAATAAATACAGGAGGCTGCGGTTGCGGTCGAATTCGAATGTAAAAGTGGGAAACGCAGACGACGAAGTAAACAACGATGTAGTTGAAGTAGAAAGCAGCAAAATTCTCAAGAGCTGACGAAGATATCTGGGTGGTATCGAAAATTTGGACTAAGAGTGAGTCCGTGTTGTGAAGTTTTGCATTTCGTAGTGTTTTTATAACAAACATCATCTGCTTACAGGATCGGTTTTGGGAGCAAATACGTCACTAGCTGTGGCATATTTAGTAATCTGCCTGTGTAGCCTATACTTTTACAACGGGAAACAGCTCTGCTATAGATCAAACGCATTCAAATGAATGGACCGATCCAATAGTAAGGTCCCTGATCTACCTAATATCGTAACCTAGACATAGACGAAACCTAGTTCTACACAACACCCAGATATATTTCCTTTTTTTTACTCTTCAGCGCTGCTTGACAGAGAGAAAAAAAGGGAAATCGTCCAACTTCACAAATTTTTAGACGGGCACACGGCAAGGATATGATGCAGTTTCAAAATTGCTGGTAGCCTACCAAAGATGGTAGGCCTATATTGTCAAGCAAAATTTTCTACTAAGTTATTTTGTAGGCCTATTCATGTGTTTCCAACAATCTCCCCAAGGAGAAACATTCAAAAGAAAAAAAAAGTGTAGGCTAATTTAAATTGCTGTTGGTTTCAAATTTTTGAATGGCAAAGCGTAAGCTTAAGGAAGAATGATGTTAACAACCTAATAAATTCCCATTGTACTTATGAATAGTACTAAACGCCAATGCCTAAAAATGGAATTTCTCTTAGATGATGGCACATGGGCATCTCAACTAGCCTTTGAATCATTTAGTCATTGATTAGATGTAATTTTAGATTGCAATGTAATCTAGGCTATTACCCATAATTACTAAAAGATAGGCTAACCTGGTATTTTGAAATACTTGCCACAGAAAACTGTATCCACCTAAAAGCTAAGTTTCCAGCAGTGTCCACAAGTTTCTGGTTCCAATTGTAATCCCACAATGTAACTACAACCTAGTCCACAAGACCGAGTGATTCAGTATTCGTACAGCACAGGACATTTAAATTTTGTCAATTACACCAGTAAGGTTTTCTAATTTTTCCAGTTATGGTCAGTTGTGAAACTAGCGTAACAGCAGACCTACATGACTGATGCTGGAAAATCTTACGTCAATGTACCCTGCATTATCTTTCCTCACTAGGTGAGCTATGCATACCACCTAGTTGTACGGTTATCAAGATTAAATAAATAAATAAATATGTATATGGCCTATAAAACTTTTTTTTTTTTTAACTGCTAGGCAACTATCACTTTTCTAACCCCAATTGTGAATAGGAACAAACTAAACTTTTGTGGTACCAATTTCGTACGTACAAACTTCTAGCCTACTAGAAAACATTACGGCATAGCCAACTGCTGTGTAGTGCAGTCAGGCTACTTTAATGACTTTTTCTAGATACAACGCAGCAAGTGATCATCATGTTTGTGACTCAGCAACCTAACAGCACTTTGAAAAGGTTCTTTTTTTTTTCTGATAACCGTTACGTTTTACCACAGGAACTGTGGAATTCAATAGTGAGTATTAAGCACTGTATTGATACGGCGTCAATGCAGTTTGTTGCTTCAGTTGTATCTGCATTGAGAGGCTAAAGATGCCCTTCAAATGAAAGATCTAAAAATGGAAATCGCAAAATACAGTTCACAATAAAAGTTAAAATTTTTTGCGTAAAAATTCTCGAACTGATAAACGAAAAATGGTAAATTCAACAACAATAAAACTTTTAAAATTTGTGCGTTGGTTTCAGGAAGGCTGTCCATGACGATTGCTTCCCAAAAAATGTCTTTATCTTTCTGCATGGGTTCTGGACAGGAAGTAAATTTCCTGTGACGATTTGTTTTTACAGTGCACTGCCCTTGTAATAGGCTATTTTTTAAAGTAAGCCTATTTAGTTCAATGCCGTTATTTTTCTGAATCTAAATTTGATACCCTTTGTTAATCCTTTTGCAGTACTACAAATCAAGACAAACAAAATGCCTATTATGCTAGGCCTAGGCTATATCAAGAGAAACAGAAAACTATGGGAAGTGTGGTTCATAACTTGCAATGTACTGTTAAGTCGGGAATGTCTACAGCAATCTGTTAGTATGCAAGTTGGTCGCACTCTGGGACGCGATTAGAGGTGTGTGTCATCAATCTTAATTTTAGGCAGGGATCAATATAGTTTGCTATACGAGTTTTTTACTGAAATAACTGGGATTCATTTGCTCAATTTCCTGCTGCTTTCTGCTCTATTTGGAAGAATTATAAGTGAAAGATACTTCCGTTCAAGAATATTTACATCTGATGGCCACGATTAGTTTTAAACAATCGCCATGCATTTAACAAGCCAGACAACGTCAAGTAATAATAATAATAATAAAAATCAACAGACGATTGATCAGTTGTAATAACCTAGTAATCCTAGCCTAATCAACAACAAAAAAAGATCGATACTGGTGTGACATACACCTGCAGCGCACGATAAGTGTAGGTACCCCCCTTTAAAATCATTGGCCACTCACACTTTCACATTTCTTAGTAGACTAGGCCTAACTACATAAATTATAAAATGAATTCCCATTATTTTTTATGACTAAGAATCTTTATCTCTAGAGCCATAAAATCTAATAAGAAGCAGTTAGTGCAACCATTTCTGTACCACCCACGATTGAGCTTGCAGTCTCCTGCATCTTATACGAGGTTAGGTAAATTATCCACCAAGTGTGCTTTACTCAAGTTTCCAGAGACTTTCAGTAAGCTTGCAACCAGACTCAATTTATTCTCTTGTGTTTTTTAATGAATTGCCTTCTGTTTATCAACAATGCTCATGAATGGGTAAATACTACTACAGATGGGCCCAGTTTTTCTCCCCGCCGCCCTCTCAAATAAAATAAAGCTAAACGGTCGCATGTAGGATTAATGGTTTAATGGAAATTACTCGCATTCCCAGTCAACGCAACACCAAAACTTTCATGAAAAAGGATTTTTAGTGGTCGATATCTGCCACCTTCTTCAGGCCAAGCTTAGGAAACTTGCATGCAACTGTAAAAAAGTTCCATTTGTGAACGTTTGTACAGTTGCTTACAAGTTTCCGAGGCTTGGCCTGAAAATTCGCCTGTAATTAACATTTACACGAAACGTTTGGTGTTGTGTTGACTGTGAATAACACACGTTTCTCTATGTGTATGTTTTTTTTCTTTTTTTTTTAAATTATAAATAAGGCGACCTACAACTTAGGTTTAGTTCATTCTTTTCTTTTATTTGCCTGTTTCCGGAAGCATGCAATTGCTCATTCAAGCTCCTCACCCCTCCTACCAGGTGAGCAGAAGGTCCAGCAGGCCTGTGCGTCCCACCTGACTCATATTTAATTATATTGGTGCTAAATGTCAGGCAGACGATCGCTCATCCGAAACTGTCACGTGACTAGGCCTCCACGTTTTGCACATATTAATTTTTTTAACATAAAAATCAAAATACATAATTGCAAACAAAATATAGTCTAACCCAAAACACTTAAAACTACTACAAATATTTGCTTTATTTTACAACGATACTATAGTCAAACCCTTGTTCCAGTAATACAGGCTGGTGACATTAATTAAATATTGAGAGCGGAAAGAACACTTTCACCTATCTATTAGTACTACCAAGAATTTATAGGGTTGGACTACCTTTAACAATCATAAGACTGTAGCATGAATGTAAGAACTGTTATTCTTTTAAAACCATCTTGCAAATGTGAATGCGGATATCACTGCAGTAGTGTTAAAAAAAATAAACATTGCACGAGCGAGTTGTAAAGAAACTGATCACGATACATTCATTTTGACCTCCACGTAGCTTAACGTCACCGCAGGGAAGGATTTTACGAATCGATCGTCAATATTTACATTGGCTAAATGAAATTGAACATTTTACACTTCCAAAAAACAAACCACCGTTGTGTAAAACCTAGGTCCACCAACCGCAAAAAGCGACACTATCAGGCAGTCAATAACGATCTGCCGATTTCGAGAATTTCATGCTTTCTGCAAACATAAAATCAGTCAAGTCACAACGCGGCAGGGGGGTGGATATTACGAACGGGGTTCTCTGTTGAATTGCATCCGTCTGCCAGCAACTCTGGCTCGGCAGTAGAGTCACAGCCGCGAGTGCGTCGATTTACTGGCGCAAAACGCTACGGTTACGATGTCAAACAACACCAAAATGAATGAACTCCTACGTTGAAACCAAAACAAATTCAAGAAAAAAGTAAGGTAAACACAGGTCGTCCGGAAATAAAAAATTAACCGGCTTCAAATAAGCCAGATTTTGCGCTTACCTGCCGACGAAGTTCTCCAACACACTGCTTTTGCCCGCGCTTTGCCCTCCCACTACCGCAATTTGCGGTAAATCGAGGGTCATATTGACCCCCAATTGTGTGAAGGCATCCTGCAACTTGTTAATAATGGGGATAAGCTGCTCCATCCCCGTGTTTCCAGACATTTTCGGGGATTGTTTTGCTTCACTATCCAGTAGTTGGTACGATCATGGAAAGGCGGTGGAAAATCAAGATGGCGTAGTCTCGGACTGCGCATGCGCCACATCTTTTGATGCAAACGACTGCAGTGCGGCGGCGCTCAAGTCGAGTTGTTGATTTTTCTCGCCCCAGAAGTCAAAGCCTCCTAAGTAAAATCGGTAAAGCTCGGAACAGCATTGCCCGACATCGTGCTACGCAAAACAGCGACACATAGCAGCCGCGCAACAACGTTGGTAAGAGGCGTCCTCCATTGGCAAATTTTGAAAACTTAGTTTTTATCTGTGCTAGTTTGCTAATTTGCTGCGGTGCGTCAGGACCTAACAACCTGTTCAGCTGCCGATTTAGCGTATTTTGTTACGGTCACTACAGTAGGAGCAGTGTAGGAAGCTCGGCCCGGTTCGGCCTCAGTTCGCTCGGCTATTGCTAATATCACATACGGCAAAATACCGTGACGGCGGCGTATGATCGACAAAGAAAGTCGAAAATCGACAAACACGGAATTAAAATAAACGTTTTTTCAAGCTTGCCAGAATAAATATATGTCGAGTTTGACACATTTTATAGTTCTGGGTAAAAATACTAATTGGTAGAAAGTAAGAACATTGGGAATTGTGAACAAGAAAAAGTAAATTTTAACTATTTTTCAAACAAAAGCTGGAATTTAGTTGAAATCGAGAGAAACGGTCCGCCTTTCAATGCGAAACCTAATGATGATGATATTGGCCGTTCCTTTTACAACAGGTACAGTCAGAAGCCGCATAGCCCACCAACCTCCAAGCATAAAAATCCCACTCCCTCCTTTAGTTTTTCCTCTCCCCCACACCCCCCAACCAAGGAGCCCTTAATGGCCTCAAGCCTCCAGCAATCCATCATCATGTTCCATCGTTTAAGCCAATCAGTCACTTTTGCTAAGTGCAAACTCGGATAGTAATTTAGTTAATACTTTTTGTGAGCTACTATTTCAGCTTATTAAATTAATATTACCTTTCTTATATAGTATACTTTGGAGGTTTGATGCACTCCATGCCAAAGCCATGGCACCGGAAGACGAGAGGGATAATTTTGCCAAGTAATTTCAATCGGAAATCTCGGATCGCTTACACACCATAATCTACATAAGGAAAAGGTATTACAGTCCTTTCTCTTCTAGAAAATGCCTGGGGTGGCTGCAGTCAGACTCGAACTTGGGTACTCTGGCATGAGATAATCGTGCTAACCAACAAGACACCTTGTCCCGCATACTATACAGCAGCAACAATAACACCATACTGGCTATGCAGGCTAGCATCTGGAGCCGGTTGTTGAATTCATGCAAGAGGGACTGGTTAAACGTGGAGGTGAAGACATTAGCCTAGTTTATCAAGCTAATGCTGTGATAGCATGGGAATAGTGGAGAGGGGGGGGGGGTCCCTACACCACCATCCCTTTCTATTCCCACGATGAGAGAGGGTTACCTGGACCTAAAAATACTAATTTTTTGGATTTGTTGGCAGCTGCTGCAATCAATGGGCCGAGCACAGATCCCTGGGCAACCCCACTAAGTGTCTTTACACTGCAAGACAGGGAATTTCCTATTCGAACCCTTTGAGAATGATGTGCCAGAAACTATGACAGCCAATTTAACAGAGGACCTTTAATCCCACAGCAGAAGTTTGCGACGCACCACCTACTCGAAAGTCTTTTTAAAGTCAAAATAGATGTTATCACATGGAACCCCAACATCAAGTGCGGAGGTCTATGATCAAGATCCAAAAGAAGCAAGTGTGTAGCAGATCTCTTTGGAATAAAGCCAACCTCACCCGATCATAAGCTTTAGCAATATTCAGAAAGGCAAATTCTCCAGCTTATCCACATCTCTCCACTTCACCTTATGTACTATATGAATCCTAACTTTCTTCCAACCATCCAGAATCTTCCCCTCATTTAACACACCATTCATCTCCCCGATCAGCCTTCTCTTCCCCTTAACTTCATCACCTCACAAACTCCCTGCAATGCCGCCTTCCCTAGCAGCCTTCCCATTCTTCACATTAGTCAGAGCCTCTTCAAACTCACCCATAAGATCACTTCGCCCACATTCGCATGGGAATCACACTCCTCGCCCCCTCCTTCCCCAACAACCCCTTCCCTACCTCCTCCTCCCACCACATAACTCGCAGAAAACCCAGAAGGAAGTCTGGCCAGTTCCTCCAACTCCTACCCCCCTCCTCGCCCCCCCTTCCCTCTACTATGCACCTCCACATACCTGCAGAACTTAGCCCCAGCTGCCCTCCACCCTCAGCCACCTCCCAAGCCAACGTTTGATTATGCTCACCAATTTCCTCGCAACCTTCTTCCCCATATCCTTCTTACATTCAAATAAACCTTTCACCTCCTATTACACTCCACATCATCAACCTTCCCTTCCCCTCTTCTCCAATGCCTACAGCCTTATTACCTAATTGCCAGTCTCACCTCTCTATCCCACCATCCTTCCTTGACACCCATTGTCCCTTTCTCCTCCCTCATTTCAATGACATCCTCCACCACGTAACCACCTACCTTTCCCAAATGTCATACCCTACATCCCAATCATCCATCCTACCCTCAATTTCCGGATCAAGATTTTAAATTTTTTTACCAGTCACACAGATTCCGTCTCAACACCCTCCCGTGACACCTCTGATGCTCCCTCTCTCTAACTCCATTTCTGCTCCAGTCCTCCCAAGCCAAACAATGATCAACACCCTATTTCCTCTCCACAGCCACCCCCGCTCCAGTCCATCCAAATCAAACAAGGATGGAGTCGACACCCCACTTCCACCTCCATATCCTTTACCCACTCGCTTCTCCTCATCTCAAAGCACAAAGTCAATAGCTAACTTTCACATACCTCAACCCCAGTGAATGCCGGCCTCTCGTTACTACCCAAATTCGCCAACACAAGCCTGTTATCAGCCAGAACCACCAACCTCCCTTTCTGTTTATCCATGTCATTTCACTCAGCAAGTCGAGCATTAAAATCCCCGAAAATGACTATCTCATAACCCATGCCCGAAGATCCTGAATATTCTTCTGCAACTGTTTAATAATCGGCTCATTCCACTGTTCACTACTCCATCCACTTCCAAATAAACAATCCCTGGTGCCACCTTCCTCCCACCCAGAGGCGTACCTTCAAAATTGGGTCCCGGAGGCAACAGTGAAGGCCCCCCCCCCCCCCCCGCGTATAAAAAAAATTCAGTTATTGCCTCACAAGGTGAGAGCCCAGTGTAGGGCCCCTTTCACAAAAAACATTAATAAAGTTTTTTCACACAAGGGGCCATGAGCCCAATAGAGCCCCCTTCATAAAAATTTTTTTTTGCAACACAAGGTGAGCGTCCAGTGGAGCCCGCCTTTTTACAAAAAAAAATTGCAATTTTGCTACACAAGGCAAGAGTACAGTGGAGGCACTTTACACAAAATATTGCGGTGTTTGCCACATAAGGCCAGAGCCCAGTGGAGCTCCCCCTTCTAAAAAAAATAAAACAATTAAGTTTTGACAACACAAGACACAACTTTTTTCACGAAACTATAGCAATAACTTACTTTCTAATATTTTGCAATTACAAAATTTTAAATTGGGGCCAGTGAAGGGGCCCCCAAAGTTGGTGGGTCTTGAGGCAGCTGCCTCCTCATCCTCATTATAGTTGCGCTACTGCTCCCACCAACAGAACCAACCACCCATCAGTGATCCTTCCCTCCCAATATTCCACTCCCCTTCCCCTCCCAATCTTCACAAACACAAAAACAATCTCTCGATTTTTTTCCCATCCCCCTGTTCCTACTAAGCCACAAACATCCCTTAACTAGAGGATTTTCATCATTCTTCAAGTGCATTCCACCACTGCCACCACATCGACCTCTCCCTCCTCCACTCCATGTCTCAGTTCCTCCCACCTTCTCCACTTTTCTACCCCCTCATATGATAAACTTCTCTCCAGCTAATCCTCCCATTTCTGTACCCTCTCTTCCTCCTAACCCTGACAACCTCCCAAACCCCTCCCTACACCACATCCCACTTCCTTGCAAACAGGGCGCACGCCGAAGCTGTTTAGCCCTCCTACTTCGTACAAACACACCCAGTCCTCCTCCTAAGCTCTTTTACCCCTACCTTCGGTTCCACCACCCCAACAGCAACCTCTTTTCCAGTTTCATCATGGTATCTCTTCTCTACAGCCAATTGAGCCACCTGATAGCCTCCTTTCTCTCTCTTCCCTAAAATTCTCAAGCTCCCAGCATCCAACCAAAACATGCTCCAGCATTTCATTCCCCTCTCCTCAGATGCTACAAGTGGCATCTTCATATCCCCTTTCCCAGCTTTCCACTCCATCTCCCGTGTGTCCAAAGCCCCAGCCCTCGCCCTAATATAATAATAATAATAAACTTTATTTCAGACCACCTGGGTCTATATAAACCTACAAAAAGACACTACTTTACACATTAGAGAAGATCGAAAAACCTAAGTCTTCCACTCGAGTAGACCCCACAATAGCGAGAGAATTTCTTGAATAGACGGGAGGCCTGAGTCAACAACTGCCCTCACAATTAGGTTGTGAGAGATGTAGAGTCTACTCAGGAAAGCGAAGGTCCTTTGTCTGCGAATTTCGCCGAAGCTGCCTACATCTAGGGTAGCAAAGAGCAGCAAAAAGCAGCACACTGCCCCAGTCGTCCCTATACCAGCTCTCCCATCTCGATCTGCTTTTCTCTTCTTGGTACCTCACCGTTGCCGTCTTTCTTTCCATTTCCCTCTTCGATGTCCTTTATTTATTACTTAACAGCATTAGTCGTCAGTTTCCTATATGGGAATGTGACGATATCAATATACATTATTAGTAATGGTAAATTAATACCAAGCAAGACAACAAGAGGTAAATATACAAGTCTCTTCGGACTGATGTAGAGACTGTCAGCCCCAGAATATTACCAGGAGCGAATTAATTGTATACATGTCTCTTATATTTATGCTCCCCCTGGTATTACCCAGGTCCTTAATACTTTGTCAGTTATTTGCAAATGTGTTGCTTAGTGTTGAGATGGCGAGGCCTAGCAAACCTCCACTGCCTTTGATTTTAGCCTTTGGCGTGGGATTTCCTCATACATCCGTTACTCTAGGAGACTTTGATGCTGCTCCACTCTGCCCAGAGAACCGTCACCTCCAACCAATAATTGCGTCGCGACCAGGGTAGAAGAATGTATATGTAGTGTCAGGAGCAAATGAAGATGGAGCAGGCGGCCCGCCTTGCCTACGGCAGGCTCGTCGGACCGCTTGTTCCATCTTCATTTGCTCCTGGTACTGCCACTCTTTCTGTCACAACGGTAAACACACAGTCGGTACCTTCCTAAACGACCAAACAGAGCGAACCAAACGCACCACTGTTGGTGACAGTTTGGCTCATTCCCTGCTAATATCCGTGTTGATGAGGCTTGCCTTGACGTCAACATCATCAGCGATGAATCTGTTTCGTCAAACCTCCACCCCTGCAAACCACCTTCCTGAGATGGTTCGCAATTTGGCATTGATCTCGCCTGGTCACATCTATTAGCCAATCCTGGTCACATCCATTAGCGAGGTCTGGTCTGTTCAGTTGTATTGTAGTGTAGGAAGGTACTGAACGGCTGACTACGTCAAGTTTGGAGCCAAACTGCCTCTAACAGTGGTGCGTTCTGTTCTCTCTGTTCGGTGCTTTAGGAAGGTACTGATAGTTAGGCTAAAACAGTTTCCACTGGCCTTTTCCAAAAAAAAGTCTAGTAGGCTCTGGCCCATTGAGTTAATAAATTATGTAGGACGCTCTGGCCCGACTGGGAATTCGCGACTATATCCGTCAGGTGGATTTACGCTTTATGTGAAAAAAGTACCGTCAACCATTGCGCGCAGCATTCTCTTCTCTAATTTTTCGTCTGTCACGTGGAGTTGCTATTAGTATTTTTCGTAGTTGTAACTGCGCATCTTTCAGCTGTTTTGAAGCATAAGTCGTCTCATACACTTTAAACAACTGTGGCATGTGCATGCGTGTTATTGGGCGATAGTCTGTGCGGATAACTTGACTGGTCATTTTACAACATAGTCGATTTAATTCTAGCAACAAATATCCAGGTCCATCTATCTCTTTGGTTTGGAGGCATCGCCGTCCAGTTGTTATGCTACGTTTCGCAGAAATCCTTTAAAATGCAAGATTATTTAAAGTTTTCATCCAAAGTGACGGATTTTTTATTTAAAAATTGGTCTTTGACTTCACCTTCAGGCAAGTGTAATACATACATTTTTGATTGTACGGTATTGATAAAAAGAGTCCGTAAATGGTCCTATCTGTTTTTGTTGTACTTGTAATGTATTGTAATTTGTAAAGCGTAAACCTCAGGGCTCGTGTTTTACATTTCTCAGTGTCTCTAGTCCCGGTTGGTTCGTAACTGTTTCAAGCCTATTTTGGACGCGTTGCCGGGAACGCAGCGTGGTCCACTACCGCAGAAGCTCCAAGCAAGATGGCCAGCCTATCTAGATTCCGGCGCTTGAAGTTTTCCGGCTAAGTTTTTGGTTGCGTTTTCTGATGTAGTTAGCCGCAGCGAGCGCGACAGCGCGAGCGATGCTCGTAATTTGGAAAAAAACTGATATCTTCGTGAACGGCGACCTTGATTTACCTTTTACACCAATGGTGATAGTACAACCTTCCACATACACAGATCGATGGTGGACGAGCTTGGAGCCACTGCGGTAGTGGTTCCGCTGCTGTGCAAAGAATGAACACGCTAGCCCTTTTCAGTGCTACCGTGCCAAAATTGGACATGGTCCGCCTTTTTCACTGATGCCGTGAAACGAATATACACATGTGTCCTATTGCATTAATAGTTGCTTCTGGCTTGAATGTTACAATGACTACTTTCGCCAATATTGCTGCCCTATCTGGTATTAAATATGCCCTCCTTACAAAGACTGGTTAGTCACTCCCACTCCTGTTTGTTTTCTTCTGGTGTTACTATTTTCGCATTATTTTTTCTTAAGAAGGTAATCTTATCTATTTTCAGGTTTTGCTGGGCTTTGTATTGGCTTATTGATTGTTTCCATCTTATTACAAGCCATTAAGGAATTCCAAAGTGTGTTTTATGATCGATGTGTTGAGAATCTAATCGCTAAGCATCGGCCAAATCCTGAAAGCTGTGCACCGCAGTCATTGCATTTGAGGTATGTTACAGATCCATGTTAGCATTACAGTAGGTGAGCACCGGGCAATTGTGACGGGCTTTAAATGAACAAACAAACAAATATATGTAGTACATTTTTTTCACTCCACAAAATATAAATTTTAGTGTTGTTCGATTTTCGATTAATGTAAAGCTTCAGACTAACTGTCGCCACACGCCAGTTGGCGGGTAAAAGGTGATAGCTGGCGACAATAAGACATTGTTGCACTCGACAAAGTTGGCGACTACTGTCACATTTTATTTATTGTACCGTCACGCTTTATTTATTGAAAATAAGGTGTACCGAAGTGATATTGTTCATAAGAGCCTGATCGGTAAAAAACAGTTGCCGGTCAGAATTTGACGAGTTACAGAACAATTGCCGATCATTAAAGCTCGTCGATCGCCAACAAGCTGTCCGGGTGCAACATGAATGCAGAACCGACTGGGAAAGTTACTATTCCTGGCATAAGAAACAAAAAGCATTAATTCGATGTAACTTGCTTTCACTTATTGAACAAAAAATGCCAACCATGCCAATTTGGCTTAACTAGAGGCACGTTTTCCCAGGAATCACGCATGTTATTGTCAGTTAGGCTTAACGCACGGACAAACAATTTTACCTTTGCATTTTTATTTCTAAAAGATTTAAACATTCATTTCGTTTGGTAGGTGTTAAGATTAAAGTAGAAGAAGAAACTGCTGAAATCTGCTGCTTTAATTTAGTTTTCTGATAAAGCCACTGTCAGACGATGTAAACAGTGCTTAAAATCGTCAGCCCTAGCCTACCGGAAGTAGGAATAGCTAATCAACAACAAAAAGTTGATTATTTGTTACACAATTAAATTTTTTTACATTTGAGATTTAATTTAAATGTTTTGCTTGGTGTTATTAAAATATTAAATAAAATTTAAATACAGATGTACTTGCTAGGAATAACTAACCAACGGAAAAACCTGACATGACTAACTGATGACCATGCTTAACCCTTTTGAGTCCGAGCCATTTTTTCAATTCGCGAGCGAGAAAGTCCATGGCCGCAACATGGATGCCATGAACAAGTTGCATGCCTCACGAAAATAAATTGTACTAAAAAAACTATGCGATCTTGGCGTATAAAAATTCGCAGATGTAATAATTATATTGTAAATTATTGAACCGAAATATAATTGGGACCATCGTCCTACATTTTCTTTATTTAAAAAAATCCTAAAGTTCGACTATGTAAACAGCGCTAACGAAAGTTTCAATTTACAGTACTCGGACTGATAACATCCACTCGATATTCTTCCGTCACAACGCCTGTTATTACTTCCGAAATCATTATTTTATGTTTTATTACTGTAAAAATAGTTTAAAGTTGCTTTATTCCCCCAGTATTTACGATCGCTGAAAGCTCACTACCATTTCGTCCTGAGCGGCCATATTGACCGGCTGCCCGCAAGCGAACGCGCTCCTGCTAGCGCCAATGGATACGACCTTGACTCGCTTCGCGTGACGTCACGAATGAACGGCCGACGGGTCACGTGCCGCGAACGAACCAATCAGCGCACGCGATAGGGAAGAATTTGAACAAGGGCCGTTAAAACAGCAGTTTTCATTCGAGGAATACAGGCAGTGACGTTGGAGTTGATGACATCATTTTTCGCGGGCTAGAAAATTGGGAATCCCCTCTCTCGAACGCGCTCAAGATGGCGGCTGCACGTTGCGTAGTTCCGGAGATACGATCGTTTGAACCGAGGGCTGTTTTCAGCAAACAAACGCAATTTTCACGTCGATTTTGGCGACGATGCCAACAATAACATTGACTTAAGGTAATAAAAAGATGTTTTGAATTAAATAAACCGAAATAAACCTTAAATATACGTTCCAAAATACCTACTTCAATCGGAGTTACCCTCCGATGTATGCAATAGGATTTTTTTTTTTAAACAGGGTGTAGAACTGAGCGAACGACGTATCGTTCCTCGGACGTTTACGGCGTCGTTTAACGAACGACGTTTACGGCGTTATTTTTGAGCAACGATGTATCGTAGCTCGGACTCAAAAGGGTTAAGGATGTAAATATTTTTTTTACGATTTACTTTTTACATTTTCGATTTAATTAATAGTTAGTTAGCTTTATCTATGCATTAAATTAAATTAAAATACAGACATGACTGACAGGAATTGCTAATCAATTAACAAACCAGACATGACTATCTGAAAATAGCCATAACTAACTTTCTTTGTTTGCCAAAACATATTAACCTGATAATTTTAGCATTACATTGTCCTCAATTAATGTTTTCCTGGAGGTTTTTAAGTTGCTTGTAGCCGCCTGCTTGCGTGTCGCACTGCGCATGCGCAGCCCTCTCTATATAAGCGAGAACGTGGTTGGTCTCGGCATTCATTTTCCTCCAGAGGTTCCTATGCGTCACCTCGTCCCCCACACCTGGAATTTGGATTTACTTTCGACCATCTCACTTTCGACTATCTCGCTTTCGCACACCCCGACGACGATGGAAATGCCATTTCGACCATTGCTCTGTCCTCGGGTGCCGTACTCCCTCCGGCTGCTATCCCGTCCGCCCGCGACGATCACGCAGCGCCCTGCCAACTCCAAGACAGTCATGCCGCTGACGACGACGACGCCGTGGACGACGACGTCTCCCCGCTCCAGGATTGTCAACGCACGCCGCTGCCTACCGACCTCTCCGCCCTGGAAGACGACGTCCGTCGAACCAAAGCCCTTTTCCGGGAAGCTAAGAAGAGGTTCCGACAAGCCTCATCACAACTGGGCCTTCCGACCACCAACTCGCCGCTCGATCTCTCATCTAGATCGTCACGCAGAGAATACAGCGTCACCCGTAGCGAAGCGCACAACCTTGTTGACTCCGTCTTCTGTCGTCAAGCCGGCACAAACTCCATGGGGCGGGGGGCCCGCCCCCCCCCGTGTTCTTCATCGACACGACAGGCGATGAAGCACGAGTGGGTTGCCCCAACCATCAGCCATGGAAGCTGTCGCCCTCCGGAAAGCCGTCGTCCCCCGCATGCTTCTGAACCTGCCGCTAAGAAGCAGAAGCAAGCAAGCGGCCTTTCGACCGACGCACAAACTCCCGCCACTGCGCAACAATCGCAAGTCTTTCAAGCGCCCGCCGCAAAGCATATTCACTTTGTGGGCGACAACACTGACGACCCAACAATACCCTTAGCATCCCTTCTCAAAACCGTAGAAGACACTGTACCGGATTGTTTTCTGTACAAACCGTTGGAATCTGCCAACGCCCCAGTTATCAACAGAGGATTGAAAACCGGCTTTGGTTTCGCCGTACGTGGCAAGGGCGCCAAGCCACGTAACCTTCTGGGCCAGTCGACGACTCTGCTAACCTGCTTGCTGCGAAGCGGTGGCTCCCTCTTGGGGAAGGGCAAGGGCGAGCCTCTACTTCTCGACGCGGACCCTCCCGCACCACGGCCCGGCCGCGAAGCAATCTTCTTTCGACCATCTGGCGACGGCGCCACCAACCCCAAAAATTTCGACACCTACCGTGAATGCGAATTTCTTTGCAACGAAGTCAAACTGGATTTTGGTTCGGCCCTCAACATCCCTAAAAGATTGGAAGTCCCCTCGTTTGTACTCTACGACAACGACAAGTGCCTACGCCTGAGCCTACGCGCTGCTTCACAAGCAGACGTACTCAACACGGCCGTCAACGCTCTTTGTGAGAAGCTTTCGACCGACGCAAGTCCGGAAGAAATCAACAACTTATCCTCCCTCATCTCCCAGCTGTTTCAAAAGGCAAGCTTTGCATCCTACCACTCCATGAACTGGGCTGTTCGTGCACTCTTCAATAACACGCTGTTACTGAGAGAAGCTGCTCTTAAATCCGCCAATAACCTCAACGACTCCACTAGACATCGACTGCGCAATCAACCACTTCACGAAGCCGGCACACTTTTCCACGGCCTCTTCCCGACCCTTGCGCAGCACTTAGACATCTCACGCAAGCCCAAACCATTCCGTCAAGACAAGTCGTCCTTTCGCACATCTAAACCATTCAAGCATCAGAACTCACGTTCTCCCCCCGACGACTGGAAGAAGCCATCATCGTCTACAAACACCTCACGTAACGACGTCTCGACCAACAAACAACAGCCCTTTCGACCAGATGCTCTTACCAACGCACCAACCAGAAGAGGGCAGCAACTCCCGACCGCCGCAGCCGACTCTCTTCTCCCGGCGGCCGCAACTCCCACCGCAAGCAATGACTATCACCGACTCTCCTGCTTCCCGGTCGGCGCCCGACTCCGCCATTTCTACCCGGCCTGGGAAAACCTCACCCACAACTCGGACGTCCTTTCGACCATCAGTGAAGGCTTTCGACCAACCTTCCTCTCAAAGCCTCCGCTAGCCGACAGTCCCCCGTGGAACTTCACGTCCCCAGTCTCGCCCTCTCTAATGTCCGAAATTTCTCTTCTAACGAAACGGGCAATCATCAATCTTCAGCACCCAGGACCAGGTTTCTACAGCGTCATCTTCACCCGTCCAAAGAAGACAGGGGGTCAAAGACTCATTTTCAACGTGAAACCCCTAAACAAATACATCGACAATCCCCACTTCAAAATGGAAACTCTGGAATCCATCCGCATCTCCTTCAAACAAAACGACTGGACAATCTCCATAGATCTGGATGATGCCTACCTACATGTCCCTCTCCACCCGTCGGTCACGAAATTCTTCCGTTTCATTTACAACAACCAAGTCTACGAATTCCGTTGTCTTCCTTTCGGTTTGAACGCAGCTCCAAGAATTTTCACCATGGTTCTAAAGCCAATCCTAGCGCATCTTCACCAACAACAGATCAAAGCAAGCGCTTATCTCGACAACTGGGCCCTACACAATCAAGACCCCCGACGCCTCGAACAAGACAGGGATTTCACAATCAGCCTCCTGAACCAACTGGGCTTTGGCATAAACTTCGCCAAGTCACACCTAACCCCACAACAGGAATTCACATTTCTCGGCGCCTCTTTCAATCTCTCCTCGGCCAACGTCTCTCCGTCCCTCGACAGAGTAGAAGACCTTCTACTACACATACGACAATTCCAAAACCAGCGCAGTTTCTCCCTCCGAGAGCTGAACTCCCTCATCGGGAAGATGGACTCAATGGCAAACCTCATCCCCTACGGACGATGGATGGTGAGGCCCTTCCATCACCATCGAATCGACAACTGGTCAAACCCTAACCTAAACCCAGACAAAACAACGCCCCTTCCACGAAGACTTCCCCATTCAAAGCCTACTCTGGTGGACAGACGTCACGAACCTAACCAGAACAGTCCCACTCCACGAGCCGTCCCCTAATCAAATCTTCTTCACCGATGCCTCAAATCATGGCTGGGGAGCCCACTTGAACAACCTCGAGACATCGGGCGTTTGGCAGGGAAACAAACTACACCACATCAACTTCCTCGAGCTTCAAGCGATCTTCCTTGCTCTTCAACACTTCATGCCACTCATCAAAAACCAAGTGATCCAAGTCCAAGCCGACAATACCACAGCCCTAGCTTACTTAAGGAAGGAGGGCGGAACCAAGTCAAGACTGCTCCACAACTTAACTTCCAAAATTCTCAACCTCTGCATTACAAACAACATCACGCTGCTTCCTCTCCACATCCCAGGGAACAGGAACGTCATTGCAGACTCCCTCTCCCGCCGGTCCCCTCCGACAGGGGAGTAGTGCCTCAAGAAATCCATCTGCGAATCTCTCTTCACAACGTGGGGCCCACCGATCGACTTGTTCGCCACGAGGCACAATGCCAGACTTCCCCACTACATCAACCCGCTACACGACGACCAAGCTCTAGCAACCGACGCCATGACGTACCCATGGAACAACCTGTACGCATACCTGTTTCCACCATTCAAACTACTCTCACAGGTACTGCAAAAAGCGGACGAAAGCCAAAGCCTCTTCCTTCTCATAGCCCCATTCTGGCCATCAGCCCCATGGTTCCCACACCTGCTGTCCCTCCTGGTAGACACTCCAATAAGCCTCCCCCTTCTTCCAGATCTCCTCTCTCAACAAAAAGGCTCGAGACTTCACCCAAACCTTCCAAACCTAAACCTTCACGCGTGGCTACTATCATCAAACTGCTCAAGAAGGCTGGAATTCATCAAGATGAAGCCACCCGAATCGCCTCAAAAGCAACCAGAGAATCAACAAACAGGATGTACGACAGCCACTGGTCAAAATGGTTTCATTGGTGCTTCACAAGGAAAATCAATCAAATCAACCCCACTCTACCCGAACTTCTAAGATTCGTCACTGACCTGTTCGACATCGATAAACTCAAAGGCTCAACCATCCTCGTCTATCGCTTAGCTCTAAACTCTGTCTTCAAAGCGGCAAACAAAACCAACCTTCTCGACGACTACCACATTTCATCCCTATTCCTATCATTCGAAAACGACCGTCCAACAACGAGGCGATTCGTCGCAGACTGGGTCCTCCAGTTTCTAATAGAAGCCCCTTATGAGCTAATGCAAGACAGCTCCCTTCACCTCCTAACCCGGAAAACTGTTTTCCTCGTCACACTCGCAGCAAGCGCCCGTTGTTCCGAAATCCAAGCCCTTTCAGCAGACCCAGCCTACTCCATTTTTGGTCCAAATTTCTCATCAATAACGTTTTACCCAAGAGCGGGATTCCGAGCCAAGACTCAGAAACCGTCTGAACCACCAAAACCCATAATCTTCCCAGCCCTCTCCGCCCTAACAGGAGACGAACCGGAACGTCTACTATGCCCTATCCGTGCACTACGCTTCTACCTCACAAGAACACAACACGAAGACATCCGAAGGGGCAGAAATCAACTCTTCCTACCAGTGGACCTCCATTTAGGAGAAACCTCAGCCGCAATGATATCACGCTGGATAAGAAAAACAATCGACATTGCATACAATAAAGCAAACCAGAGCAGAGAGAGAGCAACGGCACACGAGGTCAGAGCAATTTCGACATCATGGGCACTCCATAACGCCGTTCCGATAGAAGAGATCCTCCAAGCCGCATCCTGGCGCCACTCAACGACATTCACCTCTCACTACCTGAAGAACATGTCAAGAGAAGAAAAAGGACTACACCGACTGGGACCTATCGTCACAGCCAGAACCGTGGTCAAGCCCCCTTAAGCACTCAGAACGAAGCAGAAGCAAGCCATCCCACGATGGAATCAAGCCACCCATAGAAGGAAGCAAGCCACCCATAGAAGGAAGCAAGAACTCAAACAACGGTCCTTTTCAGGGCCACCAGTCGCTACGAAAGAGATCCAACTTCCTGTTTCATTCACCATGTTCTGAATAAAGTGCAAATTTTTACCACAATAAAAATTGTTGGGGAAAGCCTGCTTGCGTCCCGGGGCGCCCCGTCAGACCGGTGCCCGCCACCACGTTTGACGAGGTCTGCTGATAATGCTAAAATTATCAGGTTAATATGTTTTGGTAAACAAAGAAAGAACATTTTGCCAGCCCCCAGCCAGGCCTGCTAAATATGGTTTCTTTTTTTCCTAAAACATACTTAACCTAAGCCCGCCCTACCTCCCCCCTCTTGAGTCACCGTCTGACAGATTAAGAGGAAAATGTATGCCGAGACCAACCACGTTCTCGCTTATATAGAGAGGGCTGCACATGCGCAGTGGGACACGCAAGCAGGCGGCTACAAGCAACTTAAAAACCTCCAGGAAAACATTAATTGAGGACAATGTAATGCTAAAATTATCAGGTTAAGTATGTTTTAGGCAAAAAAGAAACCATTTTTAGCCGGCCTGGCTGGGGGCCGGCGAAATGTTCTTTTTAACGAAATCTTTTAAGACACCTGTTCGTTTAATTCAGTGTAAAATTACAATACTAAACTTTAGAATACAAAGGGCAATTTTAAAAAGGTTTTTATTTTTACAGCAAAGTTTTTTTTTATACGAGTAGGCCTAATTACAGTAAAACTTTGATAAAAATAAAATATGTTGCAACCTAACTGAATTTCCCACAAAGTGGTGAAACATACTGCGGCATGTCGTAGAAATCTTCAACAACGTAAGACTGTGTTTCCTTTTCTCGTACTAAATTGATTTAAATAGTATGCGGATAAATGTTGAGTGCTTCACTGGGACAATTCAATGCAGTGATGGCCTACGAACGTATTACAAATTTTCTACTTTCCGTCTCAGTTACAAATCTTGGATGAAGTTTTGTATAGCTTCCGTTGCAGATCGCCAAAAAGATTGGTGAAAATATTTCACACGATGAATCAACAGCTGCGTTTATTAAAAGCGAAAGTGGAGTATGGGGGTACTTTGTTAGGTTTCTCGTGTCGAACACTATCAATTCACCAAATTTGGTAAGGCACCATAACACACATTTTATACAG
>JAHWFP010064174.1:62043-72548 GCA_023313725.1 Lithobius niger
ACATTTTATACAGGGTGGTCCACAAAAAACTGTCGACCCAAAATTTTTTAAGTTCTATTTTTCTATTTAGCACCCCTCAGAACCAGGAGAGGACAGAAATCTTCCCGTGTCATTAGATTTGAGTTCTGTCCTCTCCTGGTTGTGAAGGGTGCTAACTAAAAAAGTTGGACTTGGGGAAATTGTGCATCGTCAGTATTTTGTGGATCACCCTGTATAAAGTGGTACTGCATTTAGCATAAACACAATTAAGGTGTAATTTTTTTTAAGTACATGGAGGGGTGGAAGGTGTGGCTTGAGCCACATGGTTTTTTTGGGGAGGTTCAAGATCTGGCCACAGATGACCACACAGGGGGGGAGGGGGGATTAAAAATGGCTAAAAAAAAACGGCCACATGGTGTTTAAATGGCCCTTATCGGCATGGAGCGTCAGGCTGGCAGTCATGTAAGCCCCCCTCCCCCTGAAAATGACAGTGGGCATATGCCCCCCCCCCTGACACTTTCTACCCAGTTATTCCCATTTAGGTGGGTTCCGATTTAATTTATTCAACAAACGTCGAACATTGCAATGCATCGATGTAAAAAAAATCGACATCGAAAAAACAGCATCGTAACAAAACTAATATAATAAATTAAAAATAAAAAGTTTACCCACAAAAACAAAAAAAAAGGTAGTGTCATTTTGTCACCCAAATTGCCGCCTGGCTCCCATTGATTGTGGGTCTGCTACGCTACCGGCCAATCAACGAACTGCTGGCTGCTACGTGTGTGCTTGCACCACCACTACCAGCATCTCTAACAACGCAAATCCCAGATTTGATTTAATCTGTTGTTGCGTTTTTCTTCTCATCGCATTTCATCGACGGCTTCTCCTCGGTACAGCCTGTTTCAACAGTCTCATTCAAATAACGTCTTCACCATAACTAGTTCATGACCTAAAAGACAAGGCTCTTCGCTCTCGCCCTTCACCCAAAACGTCTTCGCCACTTCAATAGTGCATCAAACGAAGATCATCTTTCACATGGCCTGAACTCTGACGACACTGAAGAAAAAAATGTCCAAAAATGTTAAAAATGTCCTCTCCCTCAACTGTCTACCAGCCATTCGTCTGCCACGCTGCTGACCAATTGACCGACTGTCTGCCGCTGCATGCGTGTCTTCACTCCTGCGCTAACAACGCATGTCTCGGATTAGGCTTAATCTGTAGTTGTGTGCGTTCCCTCTGGCCTGCTTCGTTTCGCCTTCGCACGGCCTACGCCCATTCAAGTCAACTTCCACTGCTCACTACCACTGCCTACGCCAGTTCTGACAACATCCATCGAAGATTGTCTTCACTATGGCAAAATCAAGAACTGCAGTACGACAACGTCCGTCAACCACTTTGCCCCACCGGCTACCACCTCGACTCCCGTGGTGGGACAATCTAACACCGTTGGTCCGGTAGGTCACCGGCCAATCGACCTACCATCCGCCGCTGCCTGCGTGTATTCGCTGCTGTCTCCCGCATCGATAACAACGCAAGCCCTAGTTTCGGATTAATCTGTCGTTGCGTTGGTTTTCTTCTCACTGCCTTCCTCAGCATGTTCAAGATCTCATTGTCAACAATGGGATTTCTCTCCGCATAACTTAAGAATACACCAATGCCCAGCTTAGGCATATTCTATCATTATGTGTGTTTTTTTTCGCCCAACTTCACTTTGGTTTTGGCCACTTTGCACGGCCTCCTCCCGATCAAGCCAACACCTACCATACCGAACACCACATTCACTCCCGACGGGATCTGGGAACCCTCAAATTGGTCTTTCCAATGGTGTCCCCACGTGGATCCCTCCAGTCAACACTGTCTCACTGCCAGCCCATCGTAATCATCTCCACATTCGGCTGCCCTTCTGTTTTTGGTTCCGATGAATTATCTCTCCACCTTCTCACCTACGACAAGGTCGGACGTCACCACCGATCTGCCATTTCGCATCCGATTACCAACTACCGTCTAGCTCCTGCCAGTAGACAACTACGCTGCTAATTTGTCTTGACACCGGCTAACCGACCAACCGCTCACTGCTACAAGCTTCGAGCACAGCGCAAGTCCATGTCTTTTGCCAACCCGTCACCACTTTGGCTTCTCACTTCGCTTCTTGATGAAGCCAAGCCACGAAGTTAACCCCTTTCTCCACTACCTGACGACAGCAGGACTGGATTTCTCGCTCACTCAAGTTGCTTTTTTTTGGTTTGCCATCGCTGGCTCAACATTCACCGTCCTTCACCACCTACGTTCGAAACCTGGATGACTATTGCCTTCGGCACCTGCCGACTACAAGCCACCGAGAAGACCGCAGTCCTCTCCACCGTCCGCAGTTTCATTTTTTCCAACCTGCTTGTCACCGGTAGTCAGTCGCCCTCCAAGCCGCTACACTTCACGTGAAGCCTGCCGCTCTACTTCTCAACACTAACTGTGTTTCTTAACTCCACAGTCGCCGAGGATAGCTCTCCAACACTCTTACAGAACACAGTCACTGACAACCGCACAGCCATCCTCACCTCGACCGGCCACTTCGCCCTTGGCAGGTCAAGGCTAACAATCGCTCGGACCGACTTTGCCGCTTTGTTAACTTTCCAGCCATCAATGAACTCCACCGTCCTCAGTTCATGGCTGTTTTTCGTAGAGAAAATCTTCCCTCTAATCCATCTTCTTTGCGGAGACAAGTCATCAAGGTCACTTTGGCTAACGACATCCTTCCTTACACTCTCGTACGACCATCATCCCTAACCCCCGGAAACAGAACTGCAAATCCCATCCTCCTGATGTCTGTCTCCGCTTTCAACAATGCTTTCACCAGCGACACTTAACCCTGCCAAGGTGTTTCAGGGGTCACGAAAACAACCAAACCCACTTTGGAAATTCTGGGTCCTCAAATCGCAGATGCTCAACCTCGACTCTCGATCTTAGTCCCATCCTAGTTGGGAAATGTCTACAACCCCACAAGCGCAAGCTGAAGCCTGAAATTTTCTACCCATACCTCCCACACCCGAATGACATCTCTCATCCTTTGACGGGGCTTATTGCTAAAGCCGGCTTCCATCTACCTCACAGCCAGCCAACTCCAGATGCACCCCCAAAACCACCTGAATCTCAAGATCACGCCTATCACTAAATCTTACACACTTCGCCTGAGATGGGAATAAAGCTTCTCGCATTTCATCCTTTCTCACCAACAATGCCTTAATCTTCTCAACCCCACTGATCCGCAAACTGAACTCCATGGCAAATCTTGCACCACGGCAGATGGACGTCAAGACTCCTGCACCAACCCGCATCAACTTTTGGGAAAGCCACCCAAACAGGAAAATAATACACATGGTCATCACATTTCCTCACGAAATCCCACGACGGTAGTCTGGCATCGCAACACCATCAGATTCGGTACCTCTCCACGTACTTTCGACCGAATCTCCAACTCTCCACAGACGCACCCTGACTAGACAAGGTAACTCACACCCAAAATCAAGAACTTTTGACGTCGTGGGAGAAAGACAACTGGGATCATTTCCACACCCTGGACCCAAAACCACCTAGGTTGCCCTCAGTCATCTCCACCACCTCGTAACATAGAAGAGAGCTCAAGTCCATTCGGACAATCCAACGGCGGGTACCCACATCTACAAGGAAGGCAGTACCCTCCCTCACCAATCACACCAAAAATACCAGCATTCCCATAGAAGAAAGGTCAATCCGCAATGCTCCTGTATCAGACCTTCTAAACTTCAACGTTTCACTAACGCAAGGTCTAAACAATCCAAACCAACAGTGCAACATTAAACCCCGTCATCAAAGCAGCAGGACACTTCCACTCGATTGCTCTGATCAAATCAACGAGGACCTCTCGATCGCCCTGGATTCTCCATTAAGAGCACCTCAGAGTTCACTTCACCACTGTGATCCCTACTCCCTGACCAAGAGAACAGTACTCATCATTCTTGCCACAAACCAAGACTGCAGCGGAATCCAAGCCTCCTCCATCTCACCGCCTTTCCACAAAGATTTCTCGGTAATTCAACTCAATTCGAGAACTACCTTCAGAGTAAAAAACCCAAAAACCAGCGTGCCTTCACAGTCAACTGTTGAAACCCGCACCCAAGAACATCACTGGCGTCGAACCTGACAGGCATTCTGCACAAAACATGTCTAATGGTTCCAAGAACTCCTTCGGCGTAACTTCTGCAACGACGATCGCCTCATATATCAAGACTGTCATCAACAATGCTGATGAAGACATCAACAACGACCATCCCAACGCCAACATAATGGCACATGAACTAAGACCAACATCAGCATACTACGCGTAACACAACAACATCGCAGTCTCGGACGTCATGGAAGCTGCATCATGGTGAAGTCAAACAGTCTCACAAGCCAATCCTTCAGGGACATAACGCAGTAATATGGACTCCACAGTCTAGGATCCATTGTCACTTCCAGATGTCATCCAACCCCTTAAGCACTGAAAACATCCGATATCTTGAAGCTGATGTCCTGAAACTGAAGCAAGACTCATCTTAATCTATCAACCCTACATCTGGGCCTCAACATTCCAACTTCCTTATCTCGTGTTAATGTTTTCAAAAAGTGCGAAAATCTGAGATATTTCAGGGAGCCAGCTTGTAACCCTACGGAACCCATCAGGTCAAGCCCACCTCTATAATTAACGAGGTTTACTGTGTATGCAAATAAACACAGGTAATCTTTTTTTCCGAAGGACAACTAGAAACAGTATTTTGCTGACCCTCTTATCTGGCCAGCTGAAAATTGTTTCTATTGCCTGGAGGAAACATACATTACCTCTACCCTCCCTATCTCCCCTCTTGAGTCACCACCTGACAGATTGAGAGGGAAAAAGATGGCAGGCCGGGCTCACCTGAATGCTTTTATAGAGCGGCTGTACGCATGTGCAGACCGGGTTACGCAGCTGGCCATGTAGCGACAACTCTTTTAACCTCCAGGAAAAAGCATCCATCAGAGAAGAATGCAAATAAACACAGGTAATGTATGTGGTAATAGAAACAATTTTCATCCGGTCAGACAGGAGGGCCGGTTAACGGTGGTCAGCAAAAGGTTGCGATTCTGAAAGTCGTTGGTTCAAGCCGTAGATTTGTCCCAAGAAATGTCCGTCCAAAGCGATATCAATTTTTGTGTGTTCTTATTTTGGTGTGAGAGTTTACCATTGTTTTCTTTACCCATGATGAAATGATACACTGCTACTGATGGTGGATTAAGCGTTTCATGCGACGTACATTAACAAGCCATCTCTATTTTTTGCAGTATCTTTGTGCATGGGCTACACAGTGCATTATACATTATTCAGGTGATAATAGAGTATGCAATAATGTTGACCATCATGAAGTACAATGGCTGGTTGCTTATTGCCATTGTGGCCGGTGGCGGACTTGGATATTTTTTTCTCAGTGCCTTTTCACCGGGGCAAGTTGATTACACAACAGTAGATGCTACCAGTAATGTAACATGCAGTGAAAGAAATTCCCCGAATACATCATTGGCATGAAGAGCCTTCTGTATCACATCGTGTTGGAATTGACACTTCTTCCAGTTGTCATAATATGTTGACAACATAACTTTACGCTCGTCATGAGGTGCTTTTCTGTGCCATAATGGGTGACTGCAGATGGTGCGTAATGATCGAATTATAGACGTACAGATTTGTTAGTTTTTCCGTAATTTCTTCATTGAAATTGGGTTGAAATGATTTGTTTCTTTCGAATTCACTTGTCTTGTGTACACAATGACATTTTGTTGCTTAATTGATAACTAAATAATTATATCAGCTACGGGTGTGAACTAACTTGAAAGGCAGAGTAGTAGGCTATAGTGAAAGAAGAAAAATAATTCTCAAAGGATTTTGTAATAGCCTAGAAAGGAAACTATTATTTGGGGCGTTTATTTATTGTGTAATTTAAAATAGGTGAATCATCGAATCGTTCTTTACAATAAATTTTGTCATTCAGCACATGCAGAGATGAATGCTATTAGTGAAAATTAGTGCTATTTAGTTATTTCATGTGAAATACATGTTATGTAAATACTGTACAAATATAAATTAAACACTTATTTTTTACATTTTTTTTCTTTTTATGTAAATGTATATTGCAAATCCCCAATGTACTACAAAGTGTTTTTAGTTGTGCGTGCATTAATTTATGACTGGCCATATCGTTCGCTTCGCTCACTCCATTGGCATCGATCCAGGCTTCCTGTAATTTCTTTGATTCCTAGAGCATCACAAAACCATGTACTGATTCAATTGCAATTATTGCTTACAGTTCGTCCATCACATTCCTCAACATGCCTGCATTTCCTCTACATCATTCAAAACATACAATTTGTTTTGTTAGTTTGTTAGTTTTTTTTTTTGTCTACTCTTCCAGAAGTAAGCCCATACGAAGTTGAGAGTAAATGAAAGATTACGAGAGCAAAGCAAAAACTCATTGAAAAGGTTTAGTTTAACGTGGAAATTGCTCGCCTTTGCTCATTCAATCGACACACTTTCGTGTTTCAGCAAAGAATTTGACCATTCTACTTTGAGTGATAGAAATATATAAATGTAAACTAATTACTCGTCAGTATCGTGAATTTTCAATACGCATTATCTGAAAAAAATAAATATTTTCAGTCCTATCTTCATTAGGCAGCAAGAAACGTGTGAACTACAGTATACATAATTCGTCGATCCATACAGAAGAGTGCATACAATTATGTAGACTGTAGTTCATACGTTTCTTGCTGACTGATGAAGATAAGAGGACTTAAAATATTAATTTTTTCGGATAATGCTTATCAAAAATTCGCGATACTGAATCTGATGAGTATTGACATTTTGAGTTTAAGCGTCATTTGTTTCCGTGTTTCAGAAAGTCTGCTTTTTTTTCCGTGCATCAGTCACTTGAAGCACTTGAATCAATTTTAAGATTTACATGTAGTATGATGCAAAATGTCCCTTTGTTTTTTTTGGCAACCAAGTTTCTTTCTACATTGGTACATTGAACTGCAATCTCAAAGTTCATAACACGTCAACAATGACTGACCCAAAAACAAAGTGAAAACAGCAATAGCATTGTTAGTCGTTATATTCTTTCGATTTACTACTGACTTTAAGATCCATATGTCGTGTTTGTGTTACTTCGTACTGATGCAAAAAACGTCGTCCATTTAAAAGTTTTTTTATATTATTATTTTGGTATAAAGTTTCTTTTGGAAGGTCAAAAGTTTGTTCAGGCTAACTTTCTATCTGATTAGTTTACCGGAATGTAATTTCTTTGATTCCAAGAGCATCACAAAATCGCGGCAAACTGCTCATGACGTCAAGAGTTTTAGCAGGAAAAGTCATGTGGGTCAAAAAAACTTTGACGTTATTTTTGCAGATTTTTTCGCATGTTTACGGGTCATAAAATTAAGTTACAGCGACAAAAAAGGGTCTAACTGAAGCATAATTTAATTATCTTTCATTTGGCACTACTCCCATCTTCGAAGGTGCCTTGGTTCAAGAGGCGTAGAGGTACTCCATACATCATTAAACATTTTTTTTTTAGTAATTTGCGGTGCAAAGCAGAGCAAAGGACCTGCTCATCTCGTGTTGCTTATCTCCTAGAACCCTTTGAATCATTGTTTAATTTAATTCAAATTTTCCGCACGCATTCTATGTGCTATATTTCTAGATTTAAGTTTGTAAATCAATAAAATTTGGTAAAGGGTTTTGGGGATTTTGACTCAGATATCAAAATTAATCATATACCATGAAGATCAAGAGAAAAGTTAAGCATTATTTCAGAAAGAGTCTTATCTTTCTGAAATAGTGCGTAATTTTTCTCTTGAACTTTGTTTTCGTGAAGATAAATCTTCAGAGTAAGACAACAATGGTCATAATCATTCAGGAAAATTATCTATGTCATTAAAAATGTATGATATGCATGTGAAAATTCACTTCCTCAGTTCTTCCTCGTCACTTCCGGTACGTCTCCAGGTCCGTCTCCATTCACTTCGCTCTCTCTCCGTCTCAATCACTTTTGACGTCGGCGCCGATTCCTGTGGTTGTGTACTTTTGTCGTGCTTCGGTTTTCAGTTCTAGAAGTGAAAATGCAATCCTCTAGGAAAAATAATAGTAGTGCAAAACGTGTGGACTACTTGCAGGAGTAGCCGGGGACTACGGTAAGTGAGAATAATTTAAAAGCTGTGTCAGGCAAGGAGAAAGTTGGGGCATTATCGGGTGGCAACCAAGATGGTGGCGCCCATTAGTTGGTTAGGCCTAATGGGAGAAGTGAGTTACTGGATGGTGTAGAGGTTGGTAGGACGGCTATAGTGCCGAATTCTTCGGATGGAAGTGCTTTAGTGCAGATTCAGGAGACTTTGAGGTGAGTACCTGCCATTTTAGGTGCGGAATTGAGGCAGGCACTGACATCGGATCTGCCAAGCAGTGGTGTGCAATTTGAGATGGATGACCATTTTGTTCTGTCAGAGTCGGACAACGGTACGATTTGAAAGGAGCCGCATTGGTCCTGCGATAGATGGTAGAAGATTGGAAATTAGGTCCACGCCGTCGGAAAAAATGTCTGACCGTGCGTCTACTTTAGATTTGCTGGAGGCCATTACGGTGGTGGTGCGTTGGCAGATGGGTACTAAGACCCTGAATGATTGACCACAAGAATGTGCAGTTGGCATCTGCTTCGTTGTTGGAGGTTCGGGGCAGATATGTTACTAACCCTGTGGTTCAGAACCAATTTGAGGTGCCTGGCACACCGGCATTGCGCAGCAAGTCGAGTAATAAGCCGTTGGTGCTTGAGAGTGTAGATAGACAGCTGTGGGCTGTACAGTCGAGTATGTTACAGATAGTGCTACCGTTGTTGCGATCATTAGAAATTGTGGGTCAAGATAATCTTGAATTTAAGGGCAGTCAAATGGCTCTGGTCAGGCAGTTTAGTTGATGTTGCCGTGTTTCAGATAATTGCTACTTTGTAGTTGCCTGCTGTCGGGAGGGGCCAGCTCCAGTTTGCATATATGATGTATTGCGTGAAGCACAGAGATTGTCAGCGACTGAAAAGAAGAGTTTGGTTGGTGGTGGTTGGTCCGATTTTCCGCAGGGTTAGCTGCGGAGTAGGCCGCAGTAGTGCCTTCAAAATGGAAACCCTAACTTGCATGGTAAAGAGCCTCAGGTTGGGCGATTGGTTGATGTCGGACATGAACACGTATTACGCAGTCAGTATGCTTGAAGATAAAGAGTAAGTTCCTCGTGTTAAGTTGGAAAGTTTTAATTAAAGGTTGTGTTCTCCTGTTCGGGCTGACAACAGTTGAGAACATGTATTACGCAGTCAGTATGCGCGAAGATAGCAGGACATTCCTCATGTTTAGTTGAAAAGTTTTAATTAAAGGTTGTGTTCTCCCGTTCGGGCTGACAACAGCCCCGCGGATTTTCATGTGTGCGGTGAGAGGGAGGTAAAAATTTTGCCTACATCGACGACCTGTTGGTGTAACAACGCAGAAGTCTGAATGGATGGTGCTCGCATGATAGGAAAGTTGGAAAGTTAGTGGTTCAATGTGAATTGGGGCCAAGTCCCATTTGGTACCCACGCAGAGAATCTCTCATTTAGAAGAGAATCTCTCATTTAGGAGTGATTATCGACACGCACATGTTACATATGAGTCTGCCAGTTGAGACGATTTGGGCTCTAGGGTTGAATGCCGGGGCCTTGTTGCGGTCAGTCTTCGTTTCAAAGATGGCCTATCAAAAGTGTTTGGTACTGGCAGAGAGTACGGTGGCTATGGTAAGGGAGGATTGCCTACATATGCGAGGCTTGCAGCTGGATCTGCCTAACCTGGGAGTGCTGGAAGTTGTCTGTTTGGTCCATGTTAGACGTACTGTGTGGTAGTGTGTACTTAAGTTATTTTTTAAAATTCCAAGTGTATGAATGAAATTAAAAATTACTACCATCAAAACATTCGCATTTGCTCTTCACATTCAGCAATAAAGAGGCCTATGCTGCTGGTGCCCAGTTTGTTCGCTACAGCTGGGGTATAATCAGTTTAAAAAGTAGGTCTCTCCTTTGTGTCGACTAAAGTTTTACTGTGGCGACTAAACTTTTGTCATCTGCTGGCCACTGGCTGGTACGTCAAAAAGTTAATTTTCGCCTATAGTTGGTTGGCTACGCTGCAGCCCTTGAAGGCTTTGCCAGATTTTTTGGTTTCCAGACATCTGTGCTACTGCATGCAAAGTTTAGTTTGGATAGTCCTTGTGGTTTTCGTGTAATGCACGGTCTAAGATCTCATTGAAGTGTGATCATAGCAGAGCTCCTCTTGGACTTCGGCCTTGCTTTTCTCCCATCAGGAGGTGCTTTTATGGATTCCTGCAGCACAGTTTCCATGGCAACGCTTGAGTGTCACATGTAGCAGTACTCAAAGAATTGCTTAAACAATTTAAAAAACTTTCTGAGCAGTGAATTGACTCTTAC
>JAHWFP010064174.1:76123-114779 GCA_023313725.1 Lithobius niger
TAACGAATATCTAGCATGCCAAATAGGAATGCAGCTGGGGAATAGCTAACTTTCCAAACAGGAATGCAGCTGGGGAATTATCTAGCATTCCAAACAGGAATGCAGCTGGCAAATATCTAGCATGACAAATAGGAATGCAGCTGTGAAGTATCTTATCATTCCAAAAAGAATGCAGCTGGGGAATATTGATCATCCCAAACAGGAACGCAGCTGGGGAATATCTAGCCTTCCAGACAAGAATGCAGTTGGGAACTACCATTCCAAACATGAGTTCAGTTCGGGTCTATCTTATCATTCCAAACAGAAATGTAGCTGGAGAATATCTAGCATGTCAAACAGGAATGCAGCTGGGGAATATCTAACCTACCAAACAGGAACGCCGCTGTGAATATCTTATAATTTCAAACCGGAATGTAGTTTGGGTATATCCTATTCCAAACAGAAATGCAGCTGGAGAATATCTAGCATGTCAAACAGGAGTGCAGCTGTGGACTATCTTACATTCTAAACAGGAATGCAGCTGGGGAATATATGTCATTTCAAACAGGAATGCTGCTGGAGAATATCTTGTATTCCAAACAGGAATTCTGACAATCCCTTAAGTAGAACGGACGCTAGGCTCGACAAAAAAAACGTCGTAACAAGAAGAACATCAATATTTCTCATTTTTCCATTGAACACTTTCAGCACTGTTTGTATTTTCCTCAGCTGTTTAGCCATTAGGCCTAAAAACAAATGGTGAAATATGTTCTACCTTTAAAACTTTTTCTCGAGTAGGCCAGACAAACAAACAAATTGTACGATTTGAGCTAAGACCATTGTTTGTAAGGACAATTTACACTTTTTTTGGCGTCATAAAATGCCAGACGATAAAAGTGGGCTTAAACACAAATGGTGAAATTTTTACTTTTTTTTTTAAAGACTTCCAAAGCTGACGGGCTCATGATTCTTCGGCAATTCACATCTACGTGACATTCCAGGAGGATATCTACAGACAGATCCAGAGCATTCCTGCTCTCTAAAGCTTGCAGAAATTGTCCTCCAATTCCTTGATGAGCACATCACTCTACAACACCTGGACCTTTGCATCTTGACCTGCAACTAAAGCATACCACATCAATAACGTGCACCGTACTCTGTATTTCTGGAATCTACACCTCGTGTTTACTGTTAAAAAGTAAATGGAAGGCAAGCTAGTGTCCCTAGATGAAGGTCACGGTGAACTAAAAACTCGAGTGGGACCCTTAAGCCATCCCCACAGACAGACCGGATGATCTCACTATGAAATGTTGACAGTTAAATGCCAAACCTGTAGCAGCTGTGTTGCCGAGTAATACTTCCATATTGTGAAACAAAAGTTCCTGCTCCTTGGATACACAGGGAAACTGATCAACCAATTCATCACAAGAGCTAGGGAAGTGGCAACACCCCACCACATCCAGACTACAACTCACACTCCTACTACAGATCAGCACCTATGCCCCAGGAAGGAGTGATATGTTTATGAAAACCCCTCTTAAAGAGTGGTATTTGCTGCTTCTACCGTAACCCGCCCCTTCCTATGGAACTGAATCGAATCTACCTCTGCAGATGGTGTAAACAACCCCACAAAGTCCCCTCCCTCACATCGTCCCTCTCCTGCTTACGCTCCTCCACTCCATTTGCAAATTAACCTGATCCAAAGCCAAATTAACCACTTCCAGCAGCCCATCCCTGGAAAATCCCAATCCAGTCTGCACCCCAGAGGGTGTCAAGAATTTTCCAAATGCCCGGATAACCGAACCAAATCTGCCCCAAAATATTAACAACATTTAATACAGTGTTTCTTTCTTTTTATGGGGTGCAAACTGTTGAGCAGTTTCAGACATACCCAGAATATATTCTGTTTGTCAAATTACATACAGTTGTCAGTGTTTGCCAAGATGCGACTGCCCAGATCTCCAACTAGTCCTAAGACCTACTTCCAAAAGAACCTTACAATAGTTGGTCCTATATGTACGGATTAAGGTTTGATGTTTGTTTCTTAAGTTACCCCAAAACACAGTTGCTCACGAGATAATCGCATAAAAGACACTTATGGCATAAAACACCTCATGTATGCAAGTTTTGGATTTCCTTTGAAGGTTTGCTGGAGCAGTCATTGTGACAGGATACAGGGAATCCAGCATATGGCTTGCAGTGTGGTGACAAACCTATCGTACCAAAACCATGTAAAGGAATCCAAGTTTTTGCCATAGAAGGTAGTGATATTGGAGCCGAAATTGCTGTCGCCAAGTTTGCGGTCCAAACCGAGATCACTGAAGCTTAACCGACAGATGCCAAGGTGTCGCATTAACATAGTGATCACGGTTGGGCGAGAAACTACACACATTTTGTATCTATACCACTACTTTCTACGGCAAAAATTTGGTGGGCCCTTTCCTTTTCAGGTATTTTTTTACGATACCACCGTTATCGGGGTTTGGTAAGATTATTACAGGTTGTGAGCCTCTTACGAAAATGCAAAGTTTGCCATGTATTTTTTACGACTGTAATAGGTTAGAATTAAAATACAGCTACAAACAGTAAGTGCTGTACCAATTGTATCGACAATGTTCTTGGTGTTTTGGCTTAACTTATGTTCCTTATCATTTTATGTAATGTATAGTTCCATTGTTACTTGGCATTAATGGGGGCATTTGTTTTGGTCGCAAGTTGTGTGTTCCCAACATTGAATTAAGAATGCGGTCACTACAGTATTTTCACTTTATTTCTGTTACAGCCCTGTGTTTTGTACTTCGGCTTGAAAATGGTACTCGAATTTGATTGTGAAGTGGCATTGCTTCAAACTGCCTTTCAAGAAATACAACGCCAGTATAGCGATCTTTCTAGCTGTGGTAAGTACCGCAATAACCCGTAATGGATTTTGAAGTAGTTTATATCAGTGATTCTAAACAAGACAAAAATGTATTACGAGGTAGCTGTTGAGCATTTGTTGCGGTTATTGTAGGTTTCGTAAAAACGTGATGTCTCTACCTCATAAATTGTCCTTTTAGCTTGATCTCCATGTAGGAACAAACATATTGAAGCCCCATATTATTTGTTGGAATACTTAGTTTATATGCGTATATATATATATATCCTACAGTGATTTGGACTAACTAATGTGTTAGGTTGCTGTGGAGAATGATGACGTGATATACAGTACCTGAAAAACAAAACACAAAAACAGAACATGTTGGTTAAGTGCAGGGAGGCTAGAAAACAAAATGGAACTAACCTACCACAAAACACTGAAACCGTGTATGGGAATAACACCCTGGCTGACCTAATGTAAGCTTCAAGTGTCTTCTCTGTTCTGCCATGCAAAGCCTACGCTTTTGATCCTAGTTTCGCCAAACTCGCTGTGCTGGCCGAGTATAGGGAGTGTGAGTGCTGGCTGAATGTGAGATGAGTGGGAGCATAGTCTCCGATACCAAAGCAAATTTTACATTCTAAATTCATCATTTGTCCAATTTTGTCCATATCCCACCAATTTTTTTGCACTTGCCTACTGATTGATATGTTAATTATGCTGTATGTGGAATGAGAGCGAATAAAGGATTAACTTTTAAAATTTCTTCAGGGATGTATGTGGTGATGAAAGGTGATTTAAGCTGCGGAAGAAGTGCTATCTATAGCTGCTTGAAGATGCTGAGCTTGTGACTGGATAGAAAGTCTTGGCAAAGTCTCGGTCAGTCAGTGCTAGCCAGGATAGTGTGAGAGGACACCAGGCACATTCAGTAATACTGGGATATATTCTGTGCTTTATCTCTGCCCACTCTGATGATTGGCAGTTTTCTGGTCAGCTTCCCGGTTTTGCCCCAAATTTGGTACAAAATTGAGCCAGTTCATCTACATGCGCTGGTTTACTTCAGATGACAAAAGGCTTCAAGAAACTTATTTAAAATAAATAAAAAACCTGACTATCAGTTTTCACCAATGGAAGGAAGGCCTAGGTATGATGGATGCAAGTAAGGAAAAGTCATGGAGTCCAGTGAACTTCACACCCTCCCTGTTATTCTTTTGCCAAATTTATGTTGGATAAGGTGCATTATGATTGCATTGGAACGTATTAAGGTTTGCCATGACCACAGGAACCTTGCTTAGACCATCGAAGAAAAATGAATTTGTGTATTTGACCTCTAGAACTTGTTGCGCCGTGTGGGAAATAGTGCATCGAGATTTTGTAGGGTAAACTGCTATATTCCAACCCAGCTTTACCACTGAGCATGGCAGGCATGTAATGATTGTTAAATCTCTCTAGCTGGTAACCCATCTAAGGTAATCTGTCTAAGGTAATCTGTCTAAGGTAATCTGTCTAAGGTAATCTGTCATTTACCCGTTTACCCAAATCGCAGAAGTTGCCTATCACGAGCTATTTCTCATGTGGCTTTGAGGAAGTAGGCATTGATCATTATAACATGTAACAAATGGTGCCACACGTTTTGATTTTGAGCATTACTACTACAGTTAAATCCCGTTATGACAATACCTCTTACAACAATAAACATGTTGTAACAATGTTCTTCAAGCAACATGCATGGATGCAAAAACTGATTGTTTATGACGATAAACCTGATAAAACATTCTGTTTGCGAACTCCCCTGGACTATCGTAATAAAGAGGTTTCACTGTACTGTGCAATGATGCGTGGGAATTAATCACTGCTGGTGTTAATTTGCTTGCCTATGGTATTAATAATGTAGTTTGTTTTGTGGTTTTAGAATTTGAGGTACAAGAGTCCCACACCGCGATATAGCCAATAAAGCTTTCCTAGCCTAATTTCTAGGCAAGGCCCACCATGTTAGGCGGGGAAAGAACTGTAACACAGTGTCACAGGTGCTCTTTACACCTACTTCACAACCCATGTACGTCAGTGAACTATAATCCGTACGCGATTTGTAAACTGGGCGTGGCTTTAAAAAAATATCGATTGTCCACTCCAGTACAACGCCACGACTAGCATCATGGGTAAAAAAAACCGCCAGTACAGCAGTCACAAAATGGCGTCTATTAACGCGTCTTCGATCGGGAAAAAAGGGAAAAAGATTCACAGCCAACTAGGGAAATTATTTGGAATGTCTATTGTCATCTTAGAAGTACCAACAAAGAGCAAGAACGCCGTTTCCCAAGAAATACGAAAACATTAGATGCCACAAAGATTTCTTTCAGTTGTGTTAATCAAATAGTTAACGAAGGCGCGCAACTACCCGCCGAAACAAGTGCCACTCCAGCCGCAGCAGACGCTACAGTTCCGCGGTTCATAACGACAGCGAAATAACGGCAAAAGGCGCCAACGGTAACACGCTTGGACGACTTTCAACTGTCAGCCGCTCGAACAGCAATAACTGAAATTCACCGAGAAGGTAATTATCCAAATCTTGATAATGTTTTGGCCAAGTTCAAATCGAAGATTGGATTTAAAGATGGGAGAACTTCCGTGGCATTTAACCATGAAAAAGAATTGAAACTTAGGATGAAATACGGTAAATGCAACAACTTAAATAAAAGTGTCCAGAATTTGTTGCCCAGCGTCGCCGATTTTTACGTCAGGTATGACATTTAAGAAGTAATTCGTCTCATTTACAGTATTTATTTATTTGAATGAAACTTGGGTGAATGAGCGTCACGGACGCGAACGCCAATGGCAGCTAAAGAAAAGGCGCACCGGACTCACAGCTGACAGCGCAAATGACGGCTTGGTTGGTCGCCTTATTCCTATCGGAAAGGGCCGAACATTCATTTGCTGCACACCGGCAGCCAGGATGGTTTTGTTAAAGATGTCATGCTTCTTTTCCGAACTGGATTTTTTTCCCACTTTCTGCAACCCTCTAGCTTGGCTGTGAACAAACAGCTCTTCTCAGAGCTATACAAACGGTTATTTTCACAACCACCAAAAATGAAAAGATCTGAAATTTGTGCTTGTTTCACAAATAAATTGTTACAACATTCACAGCAGAACACACTACCTTCTTTAACTTTTTTTTTTAGCTCCACAATGAATTAAAACTTAAAACCTACGTGTTTTTTATATTTATTACCGTCTGACCCAAAATACAAGAAGGGTGGGGGAAGGGGGGGGGGAGAGAAGAAATACCCAAAAGGCAGTGGCGAATGTTTTAAAGAAAATAGTAAATAAATACATTTTTCCAAAGATTTTATCCCCTACGGCACGATAATAGGATAGGAGTGGGGGAGCCCTTTACTCGACCCTCCTTATTTACTCCACTGCTGAAAGGGCCCGAGTCGGAAATTATGACAGTAAGTGGAAAGAAAACCAAGGCTAAAATGAGATTCGGTAAGAAAAAAAGTATTTTCTCTTTTTTTGAATTCAGCCTGAAATTTATCTTATAACCCCCCAATATTTTTTATTTGTCTTCGATTCCCCCGATTCCCTATTGATGGAGAAGGCCTGTAATAAAAAAAATTTTAAAAAAGTCGACATTAAAAAAATTATCATCAAATACAAAACCATGATCGCGCACAGACAAGCCTTGGTGCGGTCTATAGATAGCCACAAGGCATACCGAATCCGGGAAAATGTACACTACAATCAAGCTGCTCGCGAGCCACGCCCAGTTTACAAATCGCGTACGGAGTATAACCAGGTATCGTAGATAGATTCACTTATTGGTTGAAAGTATGGCATCTCATTTTGTGTATCGGGACACTGCGGCGGTACAACTGGACGCTCACTGTCCTGTCCTGTTTCACCCTCGTGTGCATGCTTTTCCTTGTCTCTCCTATATAGGTTGCTTCGCCTATAGAGAGAAGAAGAAAAATAAGCAGATTCAGAGTCCAAAATAAACGATGAATGCAATGTCGAAGTAGCAAAAATAATTTTAGAATTTTTTTTTAAATTTCAGACCTTTCTGTGGTGTTAAAGGCACTACCAATATTTAATGAAGCAATAACTGACATAGAGCAGACTCGGAGAGAAGATAACGTTTCATTTGAAGTAGTTGCTCACAGGGATAGGAAATTAGTGGCGGGAATATTTTACAGCGTCGTGAAGTAAGCCATTCTCTGAGTATATGTTACGATACTGTTTCTTTCTCTAATAATAACTCTTGTCTTTTGTAATGATAAATTATTTATTGTATACAGAGTAAAGTTGGGCCTCACCTCCAGCCAAAGTGAGTTCTTTGAGGCTCTTGATGATGTGTACCCCAGTTTTGATTGGCCAGTGCTGCTGGGCCTAATTGCAGTTGGCCGTTGGCATGACCATATTCTAGAGGTAAGGCATAAGTCTTCGATGCTCCAAATTAAAATAGAGTTTGTCATATCGTTGGCTGATTCACTAAGACAGTACGCGAATGAGGTTGTCTCTGAATATGCTTTTTGGCATTCTTTCAACATTTATATCTGAAAGCTTCTTGACTTCTTCGAGGTTCTGGTTCGTTTGAATGAAATCACTTGTCAGGGTTAACTTCATATATGTCCTTGAAAACCTGGATATGACCTGGGGAAAACCTACTAAACTCTGTAGTAATAATCATGGTCTAGTACTGTCAATCAACATCTGAAAGGTTAAAAGCAGTCTTGGGCCACTTCATACCAACAGTTCTTTGCTTCATACCTTTGTTTTCTCATGCTATTATCAAACTGTTGAGAACTAGTGATGCACTGATGTTGGCATCATATACTGGAAATAGGCCTTTTTTGATGTCATCGGTCACCAGTATTAGGCAGCAGACATTAAAAGATGGGAAATTCACAGTTTTACTACGTCATACTGTAACAAATGTGCTGATAGTTGGTTTCCGATTGCTAAAATTTAGACCTGCAAAAGTTTTAGGTTATTTTTGTGAAAGCCTCATTATTACTTTTAAGTCCTTGAAAAAGGTAACTTAGTTTCACCAACCCTATAAATTTTTGGTTTCACCTTACTTTCTTAAACATCGAATCACAAGTTACTGACATCGGTTGTACCGACTGCCAATACTTTTTTTGAATGTCAGAATTGGACATTGGAATCAGCATTTTATTACTCGGTGTCATCCTTATTGAGAACAACAGTGAAAAATGCTAGAGCTTACACGTATGACCAATATTACCATAATATTGAATGCGTTTTCAGTTGGCACTTCTCTAATAACAGATCCTGTCATAAACTTTGTAGACAGGTTAAATTTCTTAATGCCAGTATTTTAGCTTGTTCTTATGAGCAGGGAATGGAGCTGTTTCCAAACGTGTGGTTAACACTTACAACTTATCTAAATTTAAGAGTCGATCCGCAACCTCCATTTACAGCGGCTTATTTTAAGCATCACAAAAGTAGAAGGAACACAGGTACCACCAACAGGAAATTTCGTCAGTTCACTAAGAACTCTTGAAAGCTCCCTCTTTTTAATTTTCGGTGAAGTTACAGGGCCGTTCACCTCATCAGAAAAACACTAAGCACAAACGAACTTTATTTAACAGTGTCCACCATCTTTCAAACATTGTGCTAGTGCAAGCACCACTGATTTCTATTCTCTCAGCGCCAAGTCCCACTGCTTGTCGAGCTTGTCCTTCACATTAGTTCGAACTGTTTGTTCCATCAACACGTGGGAGGCTCCTGTTCGGTTCACGAGAGGAATCTTCCTTCTCTTGAAACGAAGAATGGCCAGAGATTAAAGAGCTGTTAAGTATCCTTACTGCATTGAATTGGAGGAGAGTAATACAGACATGGAACTCCAGGCAATTTGGTGCTTTAGATTTTTTGCATGTTGAGCTATGCCATTAAGTCTGTCTCGGAAAACCGAAAGAAGGCAAACCGAAGCAACAGCCTAAAATTTCCAAAAATACCCTTTCAAACCCTTTCCAAAACAAGGCTAGAAGAATGACTGGTACAAATCTCAGCCCTCTCAAGAAGACTCTTTTTCGAATAGCGCAGGTCCTCGACTTCGCACAGACTTGGGGATAGGCTTGAAATACGTGGAAACTCCAATCACAACTACAGTCAGCAGTCCTTTGGAGGCAAGCCATATTCCCGTGGCAGAGGAGGCAACAACTGCAGCTTCACACCCAAACAGTGACGACGCTATTCTTCACCTGGCTTCAGGGGCAAACCGGAAACAACCAATAACTGAGAATCCCATTGGCAGCACACATCGCTAGTCCGACACCACATCTCATCTTGGAAATAAATCCCAAACAATCCGTCAAGGCTTACTTTCATTCTTCAAAAGCAAACCTGCTCTAATTCCACCCCCCCCCCCCTCCCACCATGGGAATTTACGACAAATCCTTCCGAGCGTCCTTCCGATGAAATCAACAAATTGTGCAGGAACGAACTGTGAACGAACTGTGACCGGGATTTTATAGTTCAATCTTTCTAAAATACAAAATATGCGGAGAAGAACGACTCATTTTCAACCTCAAACCCCGAAAATGGAAACGCAGAAATCCATCAGAAAGTCTTTCAAGCAAAATGATTGGACAGTTTCCATAGACTTAGAAGACTGGTACCTTCATGTGCCGTTGCACCATTCAGTTCATCACCTCTTCTGCGTCATCTACGACGGAAAAGTATATGAATTTCTCACTCTCCCTTTCGAAAAAGATCGTTAGATTTCGTACTGTGAAACTCCATTATAAACGAACAAAAGTCACCAGAAAAACGCACACTTTCACAACAGAAGACACTCACACTGTCTAGCGAATTTTCGATAGTTTCAGTCTGAATACGGCTCCACGAGTTTCACTTCAATACTCAGTAGTGCTGGGCGGTATCGGTATTTTTACCGCGGTTATCGGTATTTTTTTAATACCGAAACCGTAATCGGTACTTGCATAATACCGAAATACCGTACATTTTTAGTATCTAGCTGATGTTTTAACAACTTCGAAAATTTTGGCCGATTTGGACATTCCAATATACCATTCGAAGCAGTTTTTCACCAGCTTTCCAATGGAGCTAAAATCAAATTGATAGCATAAACTGTTCAGAAGTTATAGGGGGGAAAACAATGACCAATTTGCAAAATATTTACTCAATCTTTAAAGTTGACTCAATCATTCAGGTAGAGTGAACAGTTAGTCTGTATAAAACATAAACATCTATCCAAAGGTTTTTTTTTTGGGATTCGGTTAGGATTCGGATCTGATTCAGCCAATCTTGTAAATTATCTGGATTTGGTAAAAGTAGATTCAGTCGATTCCTACATTTTATACTTCGTTTTAAGAGGTGTTTATTCTGAGCAACGATTAAACTGTAACCCGATCTCCGAGACCTGAAATCAAAGTGGCGGAGTAGCAGCAGTGGTGCACAGATGTTGAAATCAGACATCGGAAAACAGCATTGTATGACCTGTATCATTTAGCAGCAGTTTGGCGCGCGGGTATGCTTCATCTACCCAGGTAGGGGTATACCGGAATACCGAAAATACCGAATATTTTTTTTCAGAATACCGATACCGTACCGTACCGAAAATTTCCGATACCGCCCAGCACTAATACTCAGACAAGTTCTTGCTCGCCTCCACCAACTCGAAATCTTATCACATGCTTATCTCATCAACTAGTTGTTAAGAAACCAAAACCCAGAACATCTGCTGCAAAACCTAAGAGGGACCTTGCATCCAATGTTTAGGTTCCGGAATAAACTTCAAAAAGTCAAAATTATCACTCGCCCAATCTTTCACTTTTCTAGGAGTTTTATTCAACCTCTCATCTGCGACAGTTATGCCCTCTTTCGATCGCATAGAAGACATGCTACAACAATCCAAGAATTTTCTCAACTAAATGTCTTACAAGCTCGGAAAATTAAACAGCCTGGTCGGAAAACTGGACTACATGGCAAATCTTGTCGCTTACAGAAGATAGATGGATGTCCAGACTCTTTCACCATTATGGAACAGACACTTGGGGAACAAGTCCACACCCACCCGAATCCACACATCCTTTGGACAAAATGTTTCCTATGGAAATCCTTCTATGGTGGTCCGAACCCAATCCTTCTGACGGATGCTTTATTGGAGGGCTGGGGGCCACATCAGAGACCTCAAAGCCTCGGACACATGGACAGATTGAAGAACTAGACCACATAAACGTTTTTCAGAACTAAAGGCAGTTTTCAGAGCCCTACACCTTTTTCAAAACGCAGTTTCAGGGAAAATAACCCAAGTCCAAATGGACAACATCACAGCAGTAGCTTGCTTACAGAAAGGCTGCAGAACAAAGTCCATAAAATTCCTCAACGTGACCTCGGAAATTTTCAAACTTTGTATCCACTTGAAGACAACTCTCCTCTCTCTCCACATTCCTGGGAGCCCCGACATGATTGCAGACTTCTCCAGACGTCTGAAACCAACAACAGGAGAATGGATTCTCAAAACATCCATCTGCAAACGTCTGTTCACAATTTGGGGAACCTCGATAGTACCTATTCGCCACGACGTACAATGCTAGACTTGCCCAGTTTCCGACGATCAAGCATGGGCAGTGGTGGATGCCACATCAACCCTTTCGACAAATCTCTTTGGCTACATGTTCCACCATTCAAACATCTACCACAAGTCCTACTGTAAATATAACAGACACATGGCTGAATTGGCCCGCAGCTCGCTGGTTTCCTCCACTCCTGTAGCTCCTAATAGACAACCCAAGGCGCCTGCCAAAAATGTTCTGTCCCAAAACAAAAGAAGTCAGCTCTACCCAAACACCAGCGCTCTGAACCTTCACAGGTGGCTACTATCATCAAACTTCTCAAAGAGGAAAGAATTCTTTAAGCGCAAGCTGTTAGAATTGCAGGCAAGAATCAGAGAATCCACTAACAAAATCTACGACGGTCACTGGAAAAGAAGGTTTCATTGGTGTATTCGATAGAAAATCAATCCGATCAATCCCCTGTATCAGAACTGCTGAGTTTCCTCACTGACCTCCTTGATTCAGGTTTAAAAGGATCAACCATTCTTGTATACCCATCTGCCTTAAACTATGTTTTCAAAGCTGCCGGTAAAAACTACCTTCTCGATGATTTTCGCATTTCTACGCCGGTTAAATTAATTGAAATAGAGAGAAGACTCTTCCCTGACCGGGACCTTTCACTAGTTCTAAACTCACTCATGTCTGAACCATACGAACCCATAAGGACAAGGAATCTTCACCCATTGACAAGGAACACTGTTTTTCTGTTAACATTAGTTTAAGCGTACGCTGCAGTGAAGTGCAAGCCTTTCCATGGACCCTGCCTACTTTTTCCACTTGGCAGTATCGTTAACACCTAGAGCTTCGATCCTAGTGAAAACTCAAAAATGCAATGAACTAACCAAACCCATCGTTATTCCTGTGCTTGCCCCCATCGATGGGCAACGAACCAGAACGATCCCTCTGACCTGTTCGAGCTTAACACTTTTACCTTGAATGAATTGAGAGCAATAAGATTCGTAAAAGCAGAAATCAACTTTTCCTGCCATTTAAGGAAAAGTTTGGTGAAACATCTTCAGTGATTGCATCATGGATTAAGACTGTAATTTTACATGCATATGAAGCATCTAACATCAGTTGTCAGGACAATAACATTAGAGTCATGGCGCATAAACTAAGAGCCATCTGCACTTCCTGGGTCTTCCATAACAGCATCCCTAAGCCGCATCATGGAGGAACGCATTAGTCTTCACATCACACTACTTCAGGGATATGACTACCCACGCAGATGGACTTCACAAGCAGGGACCCATCATCACTGCCAGAAATGTTGTCCAGCCCCCGAAGCACTGGAAGAAAAGATAAACAACGGCCCTTTTCAGAGCCACCAAATTAGAAAAAGAGATCCTGAATCCTGTTTTTGTTTGTTTAGTGCTTAAGGCTGTGACGTTTTGGGGGACCAGGTCCTAACCCCTGGGTAACCCTTCAGTTGGTACCCACCGCCAGATTGACGAGGTATACTGTAATGCTAAATTTACTGGTAGTGAATATTTTCGTAGCAATAGAAAGAGAGAATTGCCTCTGCAACTGCTAAATTCTGTTTCTATTGCTCTTAACGAAAATATACATTACCTGTACACATCCTACCTCCCCTCTTGAGTCCCCACCACGACACTTTGAGGAGATTAAAAGATGATTTGTACTGGTGCCCATTTGTCTTGTTAGGAGAGAAGTGCATGCCCGCACTTCGGGGTTAGCGAGCTGGCTGGTGATTGATTTACATTAATATCTAGAGGAGGGAAAGCATTTGAGAATAAAAATGCTAAATTTACTGGTAAGGTATATATTCGTTAAAAGCAATAGAAACATAATTTATCCATTGCAGTGGAATTTCTCTCCTTTATTTGTTCATCCAACTGTTGTTTTAAAAAAAATTAGTTATTTGTCAACTTATTATTATGCATTTTTTTTTCAGTGCTTCGATGCAGTTCATCCTGCTGCATTTAGTTACATCGTACAAGAAATATTACCGCTGATAGCAGACACAAAACATACATTTCATGTGCCGATTCTTGTTAGGATTTTGTCATCGCTTATGTGTCCATCCAAAGCTCGTCAACTCTCGGAGTTATCCAACAAAACAGTAACGTTGGCAAACGGCAAAGTTATAGTGCTTCCATCCTATGAAGATTTGCTTAATAAGGTGTTTGATTTGACAGTGAAACATTTGTTAGTTCAACAATCATGGGCAGGAGCTGTATGCTACGACTTTTTGTTGGCTCTTTTCCGAAGGCTTTACCAAATGCTCAAATGTACTTTCAATGTGCCCACTGTAAGCTTTAGTAATGTGCACATAAGTCCTGATACGTGTAGCAAGACTATAAATACAGATAACATATCTGCAGTTCATGCAGAGGTTTTTAAATCCGATGTGTACATTTCTGAAAACGAAGAACATGTCAAAGGGATTCCAGCCCTTTACTTGCAAGAGAGGTATGCTGAACTTTGCTATGAAACCCTGACGTCCTTAAACTGGAAAGAATTTCTTAAAAGTAGACCACATTTGAAACTCTTATCGTTTGATCGTGGACGCCGCCGAATGACAGAACTGAAAAGCTGTTTTATAGAACTGTATGAACTTTGCAGAACTCTATTTCAACGAAAAGAATGTGATGCAACAGAACTGTTAGCTACATTGAAGCTTATATATCAACAACTACATCCTCATTGTCAATTTTTTGATGAACTTGGACGTCCTACAGAAAATATCATAAATATAATTGACGAAAGAGATACAAATTACAGTGGTATGTTTGATAGTATGAATTTGCATGTTTTAGATAATTTACTTGTCACGAACTGCATTGTTGTTTGTGTTCTTCATAATTCAGGTTGTGTGAACCACATGGTATCGTCCCCTAGCCTACAGGATAATAAGGAGTGGTTGAAATGTCTGCTGAGAAATGCCGAACTTCTTGATCGTAAACAGGTTCAGTGTATTTTGAAGAAGCTTGAACATTCAAATTACAAATTGGCTGCCTCTGAACAATTAAAACAAGTAAGTTCTATGCACGTTTTAGCATAACAGTTCCACTGGACCATTTACTTTATCTAGTGTGGGACTTCCAATTAAAAGGAGAGTCAAATTAATCTTAATATCACTGAGCATTTGAAATAAGTTCTCAAGACATGTTTACCCATGTAAACACTTCTTAAAAATATCCTCAATTTTTGTTTTCTAAACTTGGTGTATCAAATGCCAAGGTAATCTCACCAACTAATTGGTTAAAGCTTAACGTAGAAGCAGTTAGCTAGCATTTCATTGTTATTCATTTAACGTTAGAAGGATTAAGTTGGTGTTTAGTTTATAGCATGACTGAAGGTGAAAATTTGGCAGCTTTAGCAAGTTTGTTAGATAACATTTTCTATTGCTCTTTTCTATTGTATTGTTGCTTGTCTCTGTTTTGTATTAAATGGTGAGATAGTGGTGAGGTGACATCTTTAACTGTAGCATAATGAAATATTACCACCGTCATTAAACATCCCTTAAATTTCTTTGTAGCAAAGGCACCTATCCACTACAACTGTACACAATATGGTTGCTAATAATTGTCATTACTTTACTAATGAGTTGGTGATATGTATGTATATGATGCCACAGCTCATACTGACACGTAGGTTTGTTAGGTTTGCTTACTAGTTATATTTACTGTCTTTTCAGATAATTTTGAAATCGTTTACAACTTGGCCTACCGTAATGCAGCAAGATTTTCAACTCGAATGCTTACAAAAGCAAATCACTAGTGATGTTTTGAAGACAAGTCATTTTTCAAAAGATTTAACTGTTACATTTAACAAAGCCATTCACACAGAAGGGGAAGATAAGGTCTCCTTTCATTTCATTATCGCAGCATAATAAACAGTTTAAATGCAGTGATAGTTTGCATATCCATAGTGCTGGTTTGTACACAATTGGATAGACCCTTTTTTTTTTATTGTTTACAGGCACTGAAGATGCAAATTGCTTGTCTTTGCCTGCAGTCTGCTCATGAAGTTCTGTTACAAGCCGTGCTGCAAGCAGTAAAAAGCAATGCACAAATTAATCTTGCCTTGCAAGTGAGTGGTATTTCAGTATCGGATGTGATAATTTAATTGTATTGTTGCTTTGGGTGGGACAATTCATTATCGCTCTAATGTTGGTTAAATCACTCATCCTTATGAACAGAATGACTTAAAGCCTGGAGTGACTGGTTTTTTAAAATTTTATTTAGAAGGCTGAGGGAGGTCACCTTTCAGCTACACGACAAACATTTACGTTTCACAGAATTGTACAACTCAAAAACGTGTTTTAAATACCGAAAAATCGGTCGGCTCAGCAGTTTTACTTTGGTTCATGAAAAATACAGTTCGATCACGCAGAACGAAAAGTCAAAGGTTTTCACCTCAAAACTTGCAAATTTTCTACAATCTTTACTAGTTGTCTTCTTCAGGCAGTTAAGCCACTAGCACCCACACTCACACCCACACTCACAATCCTTCCAAACCCAACGAACTCCAAAATTTAAAACTCCCTCCTCATCACATCGCTGTAGGCCTTGAGTCAGTGTTCCAGGCTGGTGTTGGCACTGCTTATAGTCAATGATTGTTCATTTGTTTCTTCCTCTGTAGTTGGTGGTGAGGGGAAGAATTTCTTTTAGCTTGCTTCCAGTCTAGTTTTGAATTGGGGTGTCACCATGTTACTAATCATTTTATAGGCTGGTTCTTGTGTGTTCAGTAGTTTTATTGCATGCCTCTACACTGCTGAATGGCCATTGGTCCTAAGGCGTGGAGGTGTGCCCCCTTGCTGGAATCCGACTTGAGCAAGTATTTAGTCTGCTCCCAGTCAATCTGTGTTTAGATTTCTTGCTATGCAGGCCACTGCATTACCGTAATTGGTTTGGAAGGATTGTGAGTATGGGTGCTAGTGGCTTAACTGCCTGAAGAACACAACTAGTAAAGGTTGTCGAAAATTCGCAAGTTTTGAGGTGAAAACCTTTGACTCTTGGTTCTGCGTGATCGAACTGTGAGTATCAAAAACATGTATTTTCAGTTAACGTAATATGAACACAACTGAAATAAATATGCCATTCTATCGTTTCTAGCTGCTCGCCTCGAAATTAACAATGTAGCTTAGTTTGGTTTAAATCTATATGCGCTTAGCTGAAACACGGATTCTTTCATTTTTCCCTTCAACAATTAACTTTTGAGCAAAGGCATAACATGCGCACGATGAATGGATCTGGAGTTTGCTGAGTGGCATTGTTTTACTAATTACAATGGTTAAAACAATGTAAAACAATGAAAATGATCGTTCAGGGTCCCGTAACTCTGGAGTGGCTCGACCTATCGAAAAAGAGGTCTCTGTGAGGATGAAGGCCAAGGAAATTTCTGGCTTATATCATGTTTCAGATTTTAGGTTGGTGCAGTAGTTTTTTCTGAAACCGTGTCACACAAAAAGAACAACAACAACCAGTGATCAGTTTTCAAACTTATGTATTATGTATGGCTCCCTACTTTTAGGGCAAAAAAAAAAAGTACCTTGTTTTACGGGAGTTTATCACTCAAAAGCTACATGCGGGCGGGCGCCTTTAATTTTTATTTTTTATACCAAAATGTAGCTTGTATAGGTGTGGAAAAAAATTGTTGCTGCTAGGTTGACATACAATTTTATCTAGGTCTACATTTTCCTTTCTGCTCAAATCAAGCTCTTTTTTTCTGATCGGTTTTGAGAAACTATTGTCAGTATCGCAAGCTTTGCACAACAGTTAGATGTTTCTGTCTATTATTGCTACATCTCGTGCACCCTGTTTCGCCCTGTTTGTTACGAAAGGGAAGCAAAGCCATAACAAAATAGTCAAGCGCATGATTTTTGGAGACGCGGGCGCTCCAGCAAAACAACGTATTTTTTTTATTTGCCCTTACTCTTGAACGGAATTGCATAAAAGTTGTTATAAACATACCTTCCATACCTAACTACTATCTGGCCAAGTTAGGTTGAAATATATTGAATAGGAACGGAGAAATTCCTAGTTTTAGTTTTGCTGGAGAGAAAACTTCAATAATTTACATTGGAGAGAGACACCGAAGATTCCAGAGGAGAATCCACGAACACCAAGGAAAAATGCGAACATCAGACTCACTCAATGGAATTTCCGTGTACCAACGAAAATAAAATCACCAGATAGTGTGGGAACTTACCTTTGTCCTGTTGAAATCCAATACACCAAACGACACCCGCCTTCGTGGGTTGGAATCCCTGGCCTTCCAACAATTTCAAAAGCATGGGGCAGCACTCATGAACATTACCCATCCATACTGTTTGAACATCGACCACCTAGTGCGACCAGTTCTCCCCAGGAATCTCAGCTGGCAGTGGAAATCACAGTTTGAGCGCGCGATAAAGATAAGTGGTCCAACGGAAAATGCGGCAAGTTCTAATTCTAATATAGCCTAAAGCAATGTGAACCTCCTTTAGTATTTCGTTTTTTGCCTGGACTTCTCATCAAGGTTGACGCTGCATTATTCTACTGAAAATTCAAGTGGACAGAGCTTTGTTCATTTATTAGTGGTGAAGTGTGACTTTGAAATTGTGAAGCCCCGAGTTACGTACAGTCGACACTTAAACTTATCATTCGAATATCACTTTGCTTGTTGGCTTGGGCAACTAATATGAACAACCACTTGTCCGTTAGTTTATTTTTTTATTATTACGTTGACATTGGTTAGCATTTTAAATGCTTAATATTTAAAAATAGACCTGCCACTAAATGTAATTTGCCTTGACAATGTGGCATACAATTCTTGACCGCCTTATATCAATGGCAATGTGTACTAGCAGATTCCTGTACCAACATATCCTGACCTAGTAGTAGTACAGGGAAATTTACGGAAACATACTCCCGAAGTTTTGTTTTTCTCTTGATAATACAGACAACTAAAAGTAAACCAACAAATTAAGGTAAAATATAATTATAAAATGAAATAAATAGATATAATAAAATGAGACTCCGTTGTAGTTACTACTTTATCGGATCCTTCCAAACTACCAAACTGCAAGCAAACCATACACATGCTTCAGAAGACAGTTTCGTACTGCTAACGCACAGAAACCATGAGCAACCTCAACAGTGTTCCAAAAGTGTCTGATGAGGGAAAGTCACGACATATTTCGGCGCGACTGATGGCTTCTTCCAGAGTCAGTCGATAATCCATCAAACATCTGTCGATAAACTGTACCTCGCGCATGATCAAAATTCCACAAAAAATCAACCTCCTTTGCATCCTGCTGCCGTTGGTTAGCTCCCACAATTCCTCAGTTGAGTTAAACGTGATATCACTTCCGTTGACCATGTTACAGATAAAAAAAAAAAAGTTTACGAATACGGACGTCAGCTACGAAATAAACGTGTTTACAAGCAATGGTTGAAGTAGTTCGTTGGGCTCTTAACAAGTTTTGACGTTTGGAATGCTCTGTTTATAGCTCTGGTCAAATGTACTAAGTTTTGGCAGTACCAAACTGTAACCAGTACGGATGTTTTGTGTGCAAATGTTTGGGGGTTTTTGAAGGACCCATATGTCCTAATGTGCAAAATGTTTTATTCTTTTCTTTTTTCCTTGGTAGGTTTTGTCTTCAGTCGCCTATGTGTGCCAGTATCGGAAGAGTGTTCACGGCCCTTCTGTTCTTGGTGAAGTTTTAAAAGAAGTAATTTTAGATTATTGTCAGACTGAGGGGGACACAAACAACCTCAAGGAACTGATTTCAAATTTGTTGCAAGTAAGAGTTAACAATTTGAGTGTCAAGTGGGAAAACAAATATGGTGAATTAATGTTGCATCAAGGACGAGTTTGGGTGGCGGTGTGAATGACACTCGTTGCGTGCGGCATTTGTTTGCGTTTTGGGTCGGGCGCATGCGCAGTAACGGCGTGTTTTCCTTGCAGCGGTTACAGGCAGTCGCTTGTTTACACCGTGCTTCGTGCTCATCGTACCGTTTTCTTTTTTGCCTTTCTTTGTTTGTAGTCAACGGGGCCGTCCAACGAAACGACGAAATCCATCGTCCAACCTCGATCCGACATGTCCTGCAAACTGGACAGTCGCGGACATTAAGGCGAAGTTGGCCGAGAAAGGCATTCAAGCACCAGCAGGCTTCCAGCGGCCAGCCTTACTACAACTTCTTAAGTCAAATGAAGACATTATCCCAGCTTCTTGCACTACTAACAGTCCTGGAAACGATGTCATCAATATTCAGCAAGCCCCAAGCTGATCGCCAACACCGGAAAATTCGGCCGAACCACCTGCAAACGGCGAAAGCGTCAGGATTCGAAATCAGGATCTCGACCAAGACAAAGGGAGCCTTGCTGATGAAGTCGCAAGTATGAAGCAAGACTTTAGCTCTATAAAAGCCAGTTTAGATCTGCTACTTCGACGCGAACCACGTGGTGTTGACAGAAATTTCCAAGATGGCGGACGCGACTTCGCTCATTTCCCGCCAGTCGGTGGAATGTACGCAGGAAACCGTGACGTCACCGGCCAAGCACGCAGCTCCGTCTACGATTGGTCGCTCGCACGTGGTGTTATGGATGATGATGTTAATAGGCCGTGGCAAGATCAACACTCCGGGATGCAACAAATTCCCGCTCCGTTTAATTTGACTTCGGCTTTCAATGTGTAACGGGGACAGGATAATTTACAAAGTAGAGCTGCATTTTCGGACACGAGACCTGCACGCACGTCAGCTGGCTTTGGTTCAGGTATTTCTTCTGACTCTGTCGCTCACGTCGAATCCATCAGCCCGCAGTTAAGACGTGATATAGTAGAAGGTAAGGACGTTAACTTAACTCTGCTTCTACTGCCACAAAACCAGGCTGCCATGCCGAGTGCCGTGCGTTCGTTGTTGACGTCGGACGGGATTTCGATTAATCTGAAAGACTCGTTTGCAGCGCCCACTTACGATTGACGAGTTTGCATTGGCGTTCAATATCTTTAAGTCGGTGATGTGCGACGATTTTCCCCACAGGCACAGAGAGCTGGACCTTTATTTGCACCACATTTTGGAGATGGCCAGGCGTTTTGGGGGCAATTCGTTTTACCAATATCACCTGGCCTTCTCTGCTAAGGCAGTAGCTATTCTGCAACATTCAAACCTTGCTGTGGATTGGAGCATCGTCGATAGTGTAATTTTTAATTTAATTTTTGCGGGCCATAAAGTGCTAGCATGCACAGTCTGTAACAGTGTTGCCCACGCCGTCCTACTGTGGGCAACTCATTTCTCACACTTTCTCCGGGTCTAATTCTGCCAAATCGACGCATGGGAATATCGCCACTGGTGTTAGTGCGTCCGCTCCAAATAATCCTAACGTTGACAGGTTAGGTCGCCGCCGTCTCTTCCACAAGGGAACCGAAATTTGCAATAATTTCAACACTGAGAAGGGCTGCACTTTCAACCATGCTTGTTCCATTTGTAGAGCGTCTCACTCCGCTTCAACCTGCAAATCAGCATCTAACGAGAACAGGGAAGCCCCCTCGACTTCCTGACTTTCCGACTTTTGTTGCCAAGGTGCTGCATCAACCCCAATTGATGTCGCTGCTTTGGAAGATGAACTGGCCTCGCACCCCGATCGTGACATGGTGACTTTGTTTCTAGACGGCCTCCGCGGAGGTTTCCACACCGGGGTGGAATCGCTACCACAGCTGTCTCTCGAGTGTAAAAATCTTTTGACTGCCACTCGGGAACCGGATGTTGTCTCTAAGTTGATTGCTTCCGAGTTGGATAAAGGGTTTTTGATTGGCCCTTTCAACCGCCCACCATTTCGCACTTTCCGCATTAACCCGATTGGTGTGGCAACTGGGAAATATTCCAGAAAGAAACGACTGATCGTGGATCTTTCTTCCCCACATGATGACCCTCTGCGCGCAGGCATCAACGACCTGATCGACAAAGCTAAATTCTCACTCAACTACACCCGAGTTGATGACGCAGTTCGCATTATTTCCGAAATTGGCTGCGAGTCAGTTTTGTGCAAGACAGACATCACAGATGCTTTTAAGCTGTTGCCAATTCGACCTGACTTATGGCACCTTCATGGAATTAAGTGGCTCGGCAACTATTACTTCTTTGTGCGCTTAGTGTTCGGTTCAAGATCTAGTCCAAAACTTTTCGATCTTCTGGCATCAGCCATTTGTTGGATTCTCAAGTGCAATTACAAGGTGGCGCATCTGTTGTATCTCTTAGACGACTTCCTCACAATTGATGCTGCCGAGTGTGAGGCCTTACGTACTATGGCTGTCCTTACGTTAGTTTTCAAAAAGCTGCGGGTGCCTTTAGCTCCACATAAAACTGTGGGACCCACTCAGTGTTTGGAGTTTTTGGGCATTTCTCTCGATGCCAGAAATCTGGAAGCACGCTTACCCATGGACAAGAAAATCCGTTTGAAGGAAATTTTGACGACTTTTGCTAAGAAGAAGAAGAGTTCAAAAAGAGATCTGCTCAGTCTACTGGGGCACCTTAACTTTGCTTCCAGAGTAATCCCTGCAGGATGTTCTTTTGTTGCACATTTGCTTAGCCTCGCGAATTCTGTTCGACGCCTGCATTTCTTTGTGCCTCTGTCAGAGGAATGCCGCACCGAGATGGAAATGTGGAGCTTTTTCCTCGACAGTTGGAATGGTGTTTCGCTCTTTCAGAGCCAGTGTTTATCTCTTGCGCAGGATCTTGGGATCTTTCTTGACAGCAGCGGTCACAACACATGCCTGGGCCGTTTCAGTGATTTGTTGTTTGAATGTCCTTGGCCTGACTTCTTGCTTTCAGGCGAAGTTGAGCAACACAGTGCATCCTACCGTGAACTCTTCGCAATCGTCGTAGCTTCAGTGTTGTGGGGAAAATATTGGAGCAGGCTTAGGATTGTTTTTTTCTGCTCCAACCAGACAGTCATCCCAGCTATTAACATGGGACGCTCTCCAGTGCCAGTCTTGATGCCTTTGCTACGACGACTTATGTGGTGCGCCCTGCATGGCAGTTTCTCAGTGGTTGCGTGGCCGTCAAATGAAACCTTTCCTCTTTCTCGTACTAATCAACCTCTCTTGCAGATTGGCCAAGAGCTCAACTCCACCGTTCCAGTAGTTGGTCGCCGAGAGGGGGCCGCCGGTTTCCAGGAACTTGTGTGGCCTTAGCCGATTCTGTGGACGAACTTTTCGATGCTTCTTTGTCAGAGGGTACTACAAGAACCTACAGCACAGGTTTTAATTGTTATAAGCTTTTTGTCACTCAGTTCGGGTTGTGGCATCCGGCGGAAGTTACCCGTCTCTGAGAAGCTCCTTATCTACTTTGTTACCTTTTGCCACAAGACCAAGGGGCACCGCCATGGAACGTTAAAGTTATACCTCTGTGGCATTCGTTTTGAGTTTATTCGTTCAGGCCGAGGCAATCCGCTTTGCGATGCAACCGGCACACCTTATCCAGGACTGGCAGCGATTCTGCGGGCAGTGAAACGTGCTGTAGTTCCAGGTGAATCTGCTCGGTCGTATCGTCGGAGCTTTAACTGACGGTGTGTTCTCGCCTTTCGTCGACCTGATGATGAAATCTGCATGTGTCACTGCTTTCTTTGGTTGTTTGCATTGCGGTGAATTCACAGCGACTTCTTCCTTTAACAGTTCAGTGAATCTCTCTGTTGGCAGCGTTTCTCTTGGCTCCGATGGTAGGACTGCTACAGTCAGGCTCCGGGCATCTAAAACTGACCCGTTCCGTCGAGGCATTAACTTTGCACTCTTCTGCACCGACTCACCGGTTTGCGCAGTTCATGCCTTACACGTTTTTGTGAAAACCCGGCTTAGCATGGGTGCCAAGTCTTTTGACCCTTTCTTCGTGGACGACAAAGGAGAAGCACTGAAGCGTGCTTTTTTCATCATTCGGTTAAAGCAGCTGCTCGCCAGACTGGGTGTTAATGAAGCAGATTATAGTGGCCACTCCTTTCGGATTGGAGCTGCCACCTCTGCAGCTGAAGCTAATGGAGAAGATCATCTGATCCAGACTTTAGGTAGATGGTCTTCTAACTGCTATACACGGTACATTCATACCAGTGCATCGGCCCTTCATGTAGCACAAACCAGGATGGTCTCAGGCAGGCAGGTTCATATGCGTCATTAATTTGTGCTTCGTTTTGTGCCTTGTGTGTGCGCGTCGTTTTTTTTTTAATGTGTTGGAGTGAATCGGCTTGGTTTGCCCTCTTTCTACATTTGGGCAGTGCATAGCCAGTCGTTGCTGCCGTTTTGGGGTGTGTGTTTTGAATAGCCTTCTTCGATGTTCCTTTTCACCAAAAGGCTCCTTGTTAAAGCAATGCAGGTTTTTGTGATGCTCCCTTGTTTTGGAGGGCTTGTCTTCGGGCCCTGGCTTCGAGTGCTTCATTTTCTTTGGGCCGCTTTACCCCGATTGTGTTGTGTGCTGTGCTCCGTTATTGTGCCTTTTAGGCCATGGTTTCTGCTTCGTGCCCTGTTTGTGCTACGGCCTGCCTGCTATGCCGCGAGACACCTGGGCCTTTGTGGTGCTCCTTGTTACTTTGCCACGCAGGTTTGAACGCCAATCCGGCCCCCAAGCACCCACTTCTTAGCCGTGCGGGTCCGTGGCCGGCTGGCATGCAGGATGCTGCGTATCCTCATCCCTGCCGGGCCCACACTGCTACCTCACTGCCTGGGTGGGCTGCTCTGGGCACTGCCGGTCCAAGTACCTCGGCGATTCCATTCCCAGAGTCGCCATGTATTTTGTTTATTTCTGAATAAATCTTTTAGCCCAGTGCTGCTGTGTATTGTCATTCACACCAACACGTAAAGATGTGGTCTATATGTCGGATGTAACTTTTAATTAACTGCTTTTTTTACTATGCATATTTAACAACTAGGCTAGTTTGTGAAGTGATAAAGGCCATTGGGTTTACTCGGCTTGATCACCTGACAAGCTAGCCACACTCAGGTTTTCCATTTGTTGGTGCTGTGTTTGATTTTTTTTATTAAATCAACAATTAAACATGATAATATTTTTTCGTAGGGTTCAGTACTTACGTGCTTGGAAGTTTTCTACTGCAGTGTGTTGCCATTTCTGGATAAGTGGGATCCCGACGATGATTCAAGAAAACTGCTTTTAGCTTTAGGATTACTTCAGGTATGCACGGCTTAGCTGCCATGGTTAAATTAACGTAAAAATGTAATATTATTCACAGATAAATGCACAGATAAAATTAGTTTTAAACTGTTTGTATTTGAAAACTGCTGTATGGATTGGTAGGGTGCAACAATTTTGATGCACACATGCACTTGCGTGAAGCTTGGATCACCGGACTGTAGGAAATTTCCTTAATCTAATCGCCAAGACCAAGGAAATTTTATGTTTTCGACAGCCGAATGAGAATTGCACATGTCACAGATAACGTTGACAAATGTAATTTTGCATTTTCTGTCTACCAAGTGACTAACTCGTGGCATCAACCACAGATACCATAGACCATTTCGTCACGAGATTTTCTTAATGTGCACACGATGAGTGAAAATAACCAAAAACTAATAAATTAACACAGCAGTACAGGTATGTCCGTAATGTTGCCTGCCCAACGAAAAAGTGACAAATTGGCCATATGGCGCTGGAAATGCAAAGGAGCTAGCACCTAAAACATTGTGTTTATTTTGCTACGATGTGAAGGTAAATTGGGCAGTGAAATGAGCATATACATTCGAAATAGCTAAATATAAAGAAGAGTATTTCAGAAAATAATGTTAATTCGGCAATTTTACTTTGGTTGAAGTTCATATTAAAGACAGTCACTTACGCAAAACCAAAAATCCTTCCAAGTTCCCCTATTCAAACTTGCAAATTTTCGAGTATCTCTGCTGATAAGCTTCTTCAGGCAAGAGTCATGAGACTTGTACAACAACAACCACCAACGAACTTTCCCAAGTCCACTACTTTCAAATTTCCCTCCTCTTCCCACTGAGCGTTGGAACTCTGTCAGCTTTCAAGCTCAGTGTCGGAGTTGGCTCCCTCATCAATACTGGAGCTGTTGCTGAACAAAGGTAAAGAATTTTTTCCAGCTTTTCATCAGTTTTTCATTCAGTTCTGCTGTTAGTATTCTTTCTATCTGCTGATATGCTGATTTTTGCACGTTCATAAGTGGTATCTTCCTATCTTGGCAGTATTGAATGGCAATGGCCTCTAACTCACGCAGGTGTGCTCCCCTGCTCGTGTCTGACTTCAGCATCACCTTGGTGTTAGCCCAGTCTGCTTGGTGTTTACAAGATTGTTCACAAGGTTACATAGGCGAGACAAAAAGGCAAATTTGCGTCCGAGTCAAGGAGCATGCACATTGCACAAGACACCATTGACGGAGACAAGAAGAGCGCTGTAGCCTTGCCCTGTGAAAAGAGTAAACACCAAGCAGACTGGGATAACACCAAGGTGATGCTGAAGTCAGACACGGGCAGGGGAGCACACCTCCGTGCGTTGGAGGCCATTGCCATTCAATATTACCAAGATAGGAAGAATAGTGACAGCAGAACTGAAAGAAAAACTGATGAAAAGCTGGTAAAAATTCTTACCTTCATTCAGCAACAGCTCCAGTATTGATGAGGGAGCCAACTCAGTTCCAATGCTCATTGGAAAGAGGTGGGAAATTTGAAAGTAGTAGACTTGGCAAAGTTCGTTGGTGGTGGTTGTTGTGCAAGTCTCATGACTCTTGCCTGAAGAAACCTATCAGTAGAGATAGTCGAAAATTTGCAAGTTTGAATAGGGGAACTGGACGATTTTTGGTTTAGGAATCAATATCTAGCTAGGAAAGGACCATCCAGTTAAACAACCGGTAAATTGGTGATGCCAAAGCAACTGAGTCCCGTACGCACATATGCAACCATACTAATTCTCATACATCGGCAATTCTTGAACACCAATGAGTACTGCGGACGGGCCCGCACCAAACCTCACAGAACGATCGTGCACATCGTAGGCCAGAGTAACGCCCTTATGCATAGCCAAAACCGGGGCTGCCGCCTGCCCCTCCGTCACCGCAACACTCCAGCGGTTACACAGTCTGATATAATTGACACATGAACCGTACTCGAGCTCCAAATTACCGAAACCTTCATGTCAAGGACAGAATGCCATCAAACCTTGTTTCTTACAAACAGAATCGTTCATCCACCTCGTACCATAAGTGCGGAAATCTTCCTAACCTTGTACCTGAAGTACGGAATTTTTACCCAAACCTCGTACCCCTAGTACGGAATGTCTCCAAACCTTGTACCCCAAATACGAATTACCTCCAAATCTTGTACTCCAAACTTCGTACTTCAGCTTCTTAGAGCTCGTACCTAAAGTACGGAAATTTCCTCAAACCTCATACGCCAGGTATGGAAATTTTCCAAGCCTCGTATCCTAAGTACGGAAAAGTGTTTCACCAAACCTCGCAACCTCAGAAATGTCTCCCAAGCCTCGTACAGTACGGAATTTTGCAAACCTTGTATCACCAGTACGGAACTACTCGCCCCTCGTACACTCATTCTGGCGTATTTTCTCAACCTTGTTCCCAACCATGAAATTTCACTGAACCGCTTCCCTGTTCTAATTAACAAAAAAGGGCTATCGCCATCCTGAGCGTCACAAGCTCGCCATTCATCATAGCAACTTACCTCATGCAGCCACCATCTTGTTTGCCTTGGCCAACAGCCTTTGTAAACCGCACCGCCGGTCCCGCTCAAAGGTTACACTACGTCAATATAAAAAACCTCACACCGTGGCGCGTCCCAGCCATCTCGCTATAACTAAATGAAAATTCTTTACTACCACACGGAAACAACTTCCTCGTACCAGGTCAACATTTTACGCCGAAAGGTACACAGCAACTCTCACATTCGCCATTAATGATATGTCTATTGTCTAAGCAGAATTCACAATAACACGGTGCACGCCAAAGCATGCCTCCCGCTCCATTCACGAACCAGATCACAACTAACTCCTTGTCTCTAACGACCGAATTCACGATTCAAATATGAAACTGCTATGCTGTAGCGCACTCTACATGTATACAAAGCCAATTGATTCCGCAAAATCTTCCCCTTCCCTGGAATTACCGAGCTGAAAACCAAGCATTGCAGCTTTAGGCTTAACGCTGCTGCTATTTCGGAAATTCTCCGACGTCGTACTTCCAGAACCGTCCTCTATTTCCTTTTTTCCCATCGTCTGAATATTCCATGTAGCAGTGACTCGATGACTTCAGTTTATCATCTGTAGGCATAATTTGCATCGTTGGCCCAACAATACTTCCTGATGGTCACGTGTTGTGTCTGCAATGCACAGATCCAACCTGCCGTGCCGATGGCAAAAGAAACGATTGTGATTGAGCGCGAGGAAGCAGGGCAGGTGAGGACCAGAAGTGATGCGATTTAACGCGGTTTTTGTATAAATTGTGGGCTAATTTTATGCAGCGGAGTGAGATGAAAGTGCCGATAAGCAAAGGGACATCTCATTTGTTAGCACAGCGAGGAGGATTATATGAAGGAGAATTATAGTCTCTCTCTATGCCAGCGAACATATCATGACCTGGAATTCTAGCACTCCTCCTCCAATGCTGTTACTCTGAGGTTAAGTTATAGAGCTATTGGGCTGGCACTGTCGCCACAGTCCCATCCCGTTTCACCCTCTGGCGTCAGTGCCAAACGCTCACTGACCGGATGGTCATGTGATCACTTCCGGCCAGAGACTCGAAGTCAGTTGCAACATGGCTTCGCTTCATGCGAGTCTTGGCCAGGTTCTCTTGAACAGTAAACCCGAGTTCAAAAGCAATCATCGTCTTCATTCCATCTCAACATCTATCCGGGGCACATGGACCATAGCGAACCCAACAATTGGCGACCGAACAGGATTTTGGGGCCCTCATGGAAAACAACGATCGGACTTGTGGTAAACATGAACTTTGACATTGCCGGCCACAACCCTTTGTGTGATCCCAGAGATGACCAAAGAAACTAACATCAAAACTAACGAGGTGAGATCCAATCATTTAAATTGTTTTGGAGGGACCCCACATCAATGCTAAAACAGCTAAGATCGTTTTTGTATTTGATGAACTGTATATATGGGCTTTGTAACGAATTTCGTAGGCCATTGCCACGAGGTGACCGAATCACCTATGGGGAGCTACTAAACTAAGACAGCGGTGTGTTGACACGCAGGAAGAACAAGTCCTAGGTATTCACCATATTAAAAGTTGCAAATACTTCAAGAATTAGCGATCGACGTTTATGCAGTGTATTTCCATACCAAGTAGCATTTATTGGAGTTAAGTACAGAATTTTTTAACGAATTTCTAAGCAAGTTTAACGCATTTCATGTACCGCATCACCGTTAACGACGCAACTCGCAACATTGCGCCATTCATAACTGGAGCCGGATCTACATCTGCGCACCGCCATGTTGAAAATTCTGATTTTCGCATTTTTCAAATCACATTTAAGCAATGGATCCTCCATTTAATTTCACTTCCAGCGGTGATTTGCAATTCCCGAATCCATTTCGCCTAAACCAACAAGCTTCAAGCAGTGAATTCGGAGATTTTGCGAATTTAGCGTCAACCAGGCCACACATCGCTGGCATTGACAAAGCAGTAATCACGCCTCAGTTGCAACCAATGCCGCTAGATGGCACCAAGCATCGGAGCAGCAAACGCAAATCAAAACTTGCAGTCGACAACGTGAGCATTGCAAACTCATTTGATTTAGAGAAGCATGATCGAAAAATATTAGGCATTGGCAAAGAAATAGAAAGTGCAAAACAAATATTAGCATTACAAGCTAGTGATTTCATGAAATTCAGTACTGTTAGTGGTCGATCGCACCAAAGCCACCAAGGTGCCGATCGACGCTCATGCCTCGCGCACGCGCACTAGGGAAGGAGTGAGTCAATTGCATAGCGCACCACACACTCAGCATGAATGGTTAGCACATGACAAAACCAGATCAAATTTTTTAAATCAACACAATGAACTGGCAAATACTGTTAATGACCAAAATCAAGTTGTTTTAACAGTAGATGACTATTTTGAAGACGACGAGCATGGTAATTTAAGATTCAAACCGTTACCAATGTGTAGTAAAGAAATTTCCGATGAAATTAATGTACCAATGTTACCAAACAACATGGCACGCAGTTACCAACAAGATTTTGGCAAAACTGTTCAGAATTTAAACAACATGAGACCAAATTTAAATTAAATTTTGCCAGTAGCCTAGCAAGTAATGATGCACAGGCAAATACTAACCAACAGCATGGTAATTTAGCTCCAGATTTCCAAATCCATGATGGACCGAATTTAAATAAACCAAATTTCAATTAACCAACCAACAACTACTGGAATTAGGGTGCAAAACTTTTTAAGCACAGATGTAGGCTTACAACCACAAAATTGTCAAGTCATTAACAATGTTTCACAACCAAGTGAGCAAACTTGAACACATTCAAGCATCTGCTCTGAATTTGCAGCAGCTTTATTTAGCCTCTGACTGACGACACCAATCTTTCTGAATGGCTAGAATCCATATGGCTGAAATTTGAAAGCAAGCCTCTTGAAACCAAACTTTTTCTGTCGAGACTACAAAGTTGCCTCAGGGGCAAGTACCGCAACTGGTGGCGAGTCATGAAGTAGCCGCCCACCACATGGGAAGAAGCAAGCCACGCGCTTGGCACCGCTTTCAAGGAGCAGACGTCAGATTTTGAACGAGTTGAACATATTGTTCACACCAAACAGGAACCTGATGAAGCACCAAAAGAATTCGTTCACAAATTGCTTAAGCACATTAACAAACTGGAATGTATCATCAAACCAGAAAAGCAAGTCCAAATGACCATTGGTCAAATGAATGGAAGTTTAAAAACCCCATCTCGCCAGGATGGACATCGACAGTCCAGAACAACTGTTAGAAAAAATCAGGTTAAACCCAAACTTCATCCATTTCCTGGAGAAGAGGCAAGACAACAGACCGGCCAACAGCCAGCAACCGTGGCATCTGCAACAGCCGCGACCAAGCTCCACAACAGCTCCTAGTGGGGACACTACTCAACAACTGAATGTCTCGGCAGCACCTTTCAACCCGCAGGGCACCTCTCAACAACCCGACGAGGGGAATCGGCAGCAATGCACCGGTCGCAGAACTTCATCCAGAAGACCTCCGACAAGTCCATTGCCTTGGCATAAACACATATAGTGTTACAACTGCAAGCAGATGGGGCACATCTCAGATTTCTGCGAAATGCCACGGAAACTAAGAAGGAAAACAAAACCTCCAGATGGGATGGCAACCACACGATATACATCGGCCCTCCACGCAACATGCATTCAATCCATAAATCCGGCGATTGCAAGAAGCCTAGTAATTACCGGCCTGTCAGCCTCACATCGCAAGTTTGAAAAATCCTTGAGAAGCTGGTGTGCACCCACGTGCTGAAATTTTTTGAACAACATAACATTTTCTCCCTAAGCCAGCATTGGGTTCCGCGAGGGTACTCGTACTTAGTGCAGTGACAAACGTGTCTCTTGTGATGTCGTCCTCCTGGACATTAGGAAGGCGTTTGACACAGTGGACCACTCCTTGTCATCCACAAGCTTACAACCAACGGTATTCAGCCTCATCATGCCTCATGCCACCGTGCTTGGACCTCTCCTTTTCCTTGTGTATGTTAATGACTTCCCTGGTGTCGTTGCTTCCTTATGCAACCTTTTCGCCGACCACTCTTAAGACCTTCAGGAGGCTAATGACCAGCTCTGATGTCGTGGTCCTCCAGGATGACCTGAATGCCATCCAACAATGGGCTATTGTTAACAAACTCTCTTTTAACACTGATAAGTGCAAAGTGCTCCACTTAGGCCACAACAATCCTCAACATACCTACCTTCTGAATGGTACTGCCCTAAAGCATTCCACTCAAATCAAATCGCTTGGTGTCATTATCGACAGTAGCCTGAAACCTGGAGCACAGTGCATCGCTGCTGTGAAAAAGTCTAACAGTGCCCTTGGCCAAATTAGGTACTATTTCTCCTTCCTTAACGTTGCCACCATGAGGATGATTTACACCTCTGTAGTCCGCCCACATCTGGACTATTGTGTCCAGGCATGTTGTCAATTTTTGGTCAAAGACTGCGCTATCAAAGGCGTGCCACGAAACTTGTCACTGGCCTTCGTGACCTCCCCTACCTGCAACGATTGGAGGTCATGAACCTTCAAACCCTGGAAACGCGGCGGAGGCTGAGAGGTGACATTCTGCAGACCTACAAGATCGTGGATCCGCTTGATAAACTTCCCAAAGAGAAGCTCTTTGTCGACCCTCCGAGACAGTCTAGGGGCCATCCCTAGAAATTTCACAAACCGTTTGCCCGCAACCTGTTGCGTGGTCCTTTTTACAACCTTCGGGTTATCAATGCCTGGAATGCTCTTCCCCGCGAAGTTGTGTGCACCCCTAGCATGAACTCTTGGATCGCTATTTAGCAGCTTAAACATTTCCCTTCCCACCTCATAGTTTTATCACTCTGGTGGTATATTTTTGTTATGTTATGTTTACAGTAGCCTATGTAAGTTTAACAATGATTAGTAGTATTATTGACTCTTAATTATTAAAGATCATACTAAACAAACTGGAGCAAGTGAGAAAAGTGCTAACTTAGTTTAAAGAAATGTGTTGGTTTTAGGTGACATTGCAGTTTGAACAGACTAAAGATTGTGACACATCTGTCAGTAAGTTGCGACCCTGCGGATTGCTTATATACTTGGGCAACATCGTCTTCCAATGCAAAGTTATCAGTGATGGTCCTAACACAACTTGGGTCCAGGTCAAAACAATTGCACTGGATATAATAAAGTTGTTAAGTGGCGCTATTCTTCGCAGTCCAAGAACTACTAGTAGTAAGTGTTGTATTGTCTATTTTGTTGTATAGATTATGGGTAAATGAAACCTAAACTATAAGCATAAGACAATAGCTAAGAGTTACCATGTGTTAATCAATTCTTACCTCTGGTTGTGTTTGTTTTAGAGTTGTAAAGATTTGTTGTTTAATTGTTAACCGTAAGGTTCATTGACAATCATTTAGCATTCTCAGTTAACCGAAAACCAAAATTATGCCCTAAAATTAATATGCCATCACCAAAAAACATCGTTACTAGTACCATGAAGCATTTGAACAACTTTAAAACAACTTTTCAGTTTGATACAAAACATCAGTCTTGCTAATTCCGACAGCAATGCGTCTGTCATCATCAGGCTCTCCAACGGTTAGATTAGGGTTTGGATCACATGCCTGCAGTCTACTGATGTCTGAATTTGGCAGAACACGCGGCCTCCGTTATTTACACGATAGTCACTCATGCTGCTATTCACCCTCCAAAACCGCTTTAACTGCTCACTAAAATCTTTACCAACCAGATGTCCCTCATTCGGATGAGAAGGGCCTTGAATACTCATAAGGTGGAACCCGTTTTGCTTATGGTCTTGAATAGCTATTGATTCCAGGCACCTTAGATGGCCGTCACGTGCAGAATTGGAGCGGATGAGCGTCGTGGCCCTTTTCCATTAAATCTCAAGCTGTGTGGCAGTCTATTTTACTGCAATGCCATTATCGTCTGCTCTCCTCGCTTCGTCCATGTGCTGCCCAATTCTTGTCATTATGCCCTTCCTCTTCTCCCCGATATAGACGGTACTGCATCCTTTGCACGGCACTCAGTACATTACTTCCTTTGTGTCAACCACATTTCCCTTCAACGCTTCAGTCTGAGTCACTCGCTCTCCTGCCACTGGCCCAGGACCCTGAGTTACCTTCATCCAAAACGTTTTCTCACACCCTTGACATTCCGCAGGTATGTCACAAACTCACAAGCCACTCCTGCAGAAGATTTCATGGATTGGGCAAGCCACCACCTCATGGTAGATAAAGCTTACTTCTCGTAACAGTTCTGCGCACCTAGATTCCGTCAGCACACGACTTCCTCTCCTTCGCAACAATACAGGCTGCTTTCTTCCTCAACCTATTCAGAAGTCCCACTGGGTAACCCAGCCAGAGATACTTTCCTTTAGCTTCTTATATGTATGGACCTGCTAATTCTATATTCGTTGAGTTTCTTACGAGCCTCACAAAACGTTCTGCGCAGTCACATTCAGTTGTTCTCTAGTCTGGGCCGAGTTGTATAGTATCCCCCTCCTAGAAGCCGTTGGTTTCCTATATGGTTAATGCTCAACTCTCTTCGTTCCTTCAACTTTCTTCACTTTTATGTTAAGAAAGGGAGTTCACTACCTACTGCTTTCTCTACTGTGAAGGACATATTGCTACGCCAGTTGTTAACCATCTTCTACACTTTCACCAAGGCATTCCCTTTCAGCGCGGCAAAGACATCTACAAAACGCTTCCACGTTCTCACTCTTAACTCTCCTGCCAGCACACACGCATCCAGATGTTGCAAATTCACTTCAGCTATCATCGGAGAGGTGGAGTACTCCATAGGTGCCCCCCTTCCCTTGCCAATATGTCTTGCGCCCAAACTCCACATAAGTGAAAGCAAGAAGTGCTAAACAGTACTTCTTGCGTCCATTTATGTGGAGTTTGGGGGCAAGTGAAGGAGGCCCTCATTTGGTACTCCTGCTTCCCACTTATAGCTGAAATGATTTTGCCACATCTGGATTCGAGCGGCAAAACAACAGACCGTGGAGTGAGATGTAAACAAAAGAAAAACAACCCCCAAAAGACCTGAAGAAGATTGCTGTGAGCAATAGAAAATTTGCAAGATTATGGACAATCTACAGTGTGAAAGTGGGCGAAAGCATCTCGGAAATTTGTCCGGTAAATTCCATGGTTCGTTTCACAGTAAACAAAGTGATCGTCGAAAAAAGGATGTAAAACAGATTATGAAAACTATAGACCGATTTCTATTCTTCCATCTGTAAATAAAGTCTAGAGAAGTTTTTGGCAACTAGAATAACACAATTTTTGGATAAATATTTAAATACCAAAATAATTAATGATAAACAATATGGGTTCCAAAAACAGACAGGAACCACTCAAGCCTTAAATTTTTTTAATGAAGCCATCATCGGTGCCCTAAATGATGTGGGTTTAATCCTAATTGATCTACAAAAAACGTTTGATACGATTTCTAGGGCTAAAAAAAAAAATTCAGCATTGGTGCATAAACAATCAAGTATATATCGGTGAAGAAAAAAACTGTCCAATTAGATATTAAACCACCACATTTCAACATTGAAGATGACTTACAAATAAAACTATACCATGACAAAAATGAATCCGAAAAGTACATTTATATTAAAAAAGTAACTTCAGCAAAATATTAGGAATAAAAATTGATAATTGTTGGAAATTTGATGAACATATAACAACAATAATTAAAAACTTACCCAAATGATGCCAAAGATCTACCATTTAACAAATATACTAAGCACAAAAAATAAAAAAATAAATTTATAATGCACTAATTGAATCAGTAATAAGATATGGAATTGAAATTTACGGAAAAGCTTAAAAAAAAACAAAAAAAAAACAGTATTACTGAGACTACAGAAAGTACAAAACAAAATAAATAAGAATATTGTTTCAAACTCACAAAAAAAAACAAATACTGCCCACCTAATAAAAGAAAATAGTGTATTGAATATTGATGGAATAATTATGTACGTGACACTAATTAAAAACTATTTTAAACTAAAAAGGGTACATGGAACTGTGATACAAAACTCCAAAGTTAGACGAACAAAGACACCTCTGTGGAGAAACTACTATGGCAAAATGAGGGAGGAATTTTATTGAACATTGATCTTTAATCAACTACCTGAAACACTGAAATGTTAAAATTTTTATTGTGAAGTAAAAAGTGAATTATGAAATTATTATGTGAACTTAGATACTTTACAGACTGGAAGAAAAAACCCAAAAAATAACTTTCAACGGCAAATGTTGAGACGTTTTGGCACCGGGCAGTTTTACCTTAATTTTGGCATGCTGAATCCAAATTTGCCCGGTGCCAAGTCGAATTTCTCCTCCCAAGCCCGGAGTTCAAGTGGCGTCCAAAAATGACGACCAAAGAACATAATTTTTATTTCTAGCGCCTAAACCGTTCATCCGAAAGAAAACAAACTAGTTACCAATTATGTTCAGAATAACATTTCCTTAAGAAAAAGTTCTATGCATAGTTTTCGTAAAATTAACCCTTCTGGCCGAAATTCGTCATTTAAAGTTCTACTAGGCCATTTATGTATGATATGCGCACATGTGTATTATAATTCCTGACTTTAAACAGCTGCAATGTTAGTTATAATTAAGAACCACTAACATAATTGGGCTTAAATGAAAGGTGAAGATGTATATTTTGCAGCAAGGGTAATTTAAACGATTTATTTTAATTAGAATCTAAGCTACGACAGTTTATTTACATTGTAGCGCTTTGATTTTTGGGTCGTTTTACGATAAGTTCAATCTTTAAACTGGTGCAGTAGTCGTTCTAAATTAAATAAATGGATGTAATTAGGCTTAAATGAAAGAGGAAGATGTATATTTTCCAAAAAGTGTAATTAAAACGATTTATTTTAATTAGGCGCTAAGTTACGGCAGTTTATCTATGATGTAGCGTTTTGATTTTTGTATTGTTTTACGACAAGTTCCATCTTTAAACTAATGTAGTAGTCGTTCTCAATTAGATAAATGGATTTCAGCATTTCACCCTCGATTAAGCAAACGACCTCCTCTTCTCTGTCAGTCCCCATGGTCCATCGCTCCGGTCGTTTGCGTCAGTCTCACCATCGAAGTTCACAATCACCTCACCAAAGTTGCGATTTGCCTATGCCCGGAACCACGTCGTCCGGGATTTTACAGAGCGATCTTCCTTTGCCCAAAGAAAACTGGGGACTAAAGACTCATCTTCAATCTCCGACCACTAAATCAGTACGTTCGGAACCCTCACCTCAAAATGGAGACCCTGGAATCAATTCGTCATTCGCCCTGCAAAGGCAATTGGACGATTTGTATCGATTTCGACGACACACATCTACACATCTCGCTTCATGCGTCTTTCCAGCTCCTCTTCCGATTTATCTACGACGACAAGGTTTACGAATTTCTATTTCTTTCGTTTGGTCTCAACGCCGCCCTCGCATCTTTACGAACGTCCTCAAACCGATTGTGGCAACCATTCATTAATGCTGAATCCGAGCAAGTGCCTATATCGACGACTGGCTCCTCCCTCATCAGGATAAGGCTGTTCTTCTTCACGACCTAGACCTGGCTCACCATCATCCTCCTTCGGGAGCTGGGCTTCACCACCAACTCCAAGAAGTCTCGTCTGGTTCCTTCCCGGATGTTTCTTTTCCTCAGGGTCTTTTTCATTCTGATCTCGGCAACCGTAATGTTGTCTCCATACAGAATCTCCGACCTTCTCGAAGCAGTCAGACACTTCTTTGTCTCTCGGGTCTACATTCTTGCAGACCTCAATTCTCTCATCGGGACACACGACTCCTTGGCTAATCTCGTACCATACAGCAGGTGGATGATGAGGCCCCTCCATCATTTTCGCATCGACGAATGGGATGCCCGTCATTTCTTATTATCCAGCAACACCTTCAAAGCCCAGGAAATTTCTCAGACATTTCCTTTCACCACCCTGTTCTTGAAGAAACTACTTAGAACCAAGAGAGTAATGGAGCGCCCCCCCCCCCCCCATGATACCAATCCATCTCCACCCCCCCCCTTCCCCAAATTCTGACCAGCTACCCTCCACCGACGCGTAGGTACGGAACGAGGAGCAAAGACAAGCATGAAGAACGAACACCCGAATGTCCCCCACCACCACCCCACCCCCTCCCCCTAAAGCTGCTACCAACCTGTTTCCCTCCCTCCACCCGGACCACTGCACTGTGACTGAGGTTGGCGCTAATGACCAAGTTGTCGACGCGCCATTAAGCCTCAATCCCCCCCCCCCCTCCCTCCATCCATCGTTCACACAGCGAGCAGTGGTCTACAAAGTCCCATGTAAGACCTGTCGAGCCACCTACATTGGAGAGACTTGTAGACAACTCATGGTGAGCCTGAGCGAGCACGCAAATGCAGTTAACAACAACGACCGCAAAAATCGGGATTGATGTGCATACAAGCAACACAAAACACGAAATAGCATGGAACGAAACAAAACTGTTGCTTAAATCAAACGTGCTGGAAGACAGATATTTGAGGGCTTTAGAATCACTCGCTATCAACAGATTCGAAGCAAACCACATGCCACTGATGAATCTAGTAAGCCCAAGCTACACCAACATTAACCACATGTTAGGCCTGAGTTTGGTGCGACACGATGTACAGTATGTGACGAGTTTGTCCATTCAACAATGGTTATTTTAAGAATGAATTATACAACAATGCTGAGGGCTGTGCTTTCAGCGTGGAGAAGCATTGTTGTGAAGAATATCAGAATAAACTTAATGTCTGTAAGCAGGTCTCCATACATTTTTAGTTTTTACGAAAAAAAAAAAACCGTTGTAGCATCTGGGGACTGCAATGAAGACCACTATATAGCAATGTCAATCAATAAAAAAAATCTGGTGATGTCATGTGGCCGGAAATGGAACATGGCGAGACGTGAATTTATTTTTTTAATTTTTCGTGTAGATGGCCACATTACACTGGTAGTCCCTAGGTGCTGCGATGGGTGTTTATCTTCTTACTGTAGTTTCATTTCTGTTCTTAATTTGTAAAACAACCTAACGGACTATGGAGGGTGGGGGGGGGGACTTGTTTCAATGTCTTGTTTCTTGTTACAGTTAAATCATTTGCCGGATTTTAATTTGTAAATTTTTTGTGTTATAAATACATGAATTTGACTGGCTGAATTTATTCTGTCAATAGCCAATGTAGGCAGGGTGGATAATTTGTATGTTTATTTTGATTTGTCTGATTTCAAGTTACGTAACTCATAGCGTGTTATTTTCGTAACAACTAAAAAGCTATATAAAGCAAACCAAGGCTTGGCATTGTTTTTAATAATTCCTGGTAAACCTGCTTAAAGGCTATTGCATACCAAGACTGACAACAATACCCTACCCCTCTATCCACGAACTACGAGCTTCATTGTTAGTAGTGTACATTGTTGCATGGACAAACTCGTTGTCGCCTACTGTACATGGCAGTAGTTTGAGAGACTAGTACAAGTTTAAACATGGTGAAAACTCGATGCTGTGGT